>JASDQU010019809.1:0-21760 GCA_032191745.1 Picea mariana
CAAGCAAACAAAACTTCTCTCAATGATCGTACTAGTTGGTGATGAAATCCAACGTCGCGTGATCAAGTCAAGAAGGGGCTAGGATATGGTGGAACAATTACAATGGTGACCTTCTTAACAGACTTTCACCTTGGTGCAAGCTTCCATGCAGTAATTGTGGATTTACCCTCCAACGAGCCCGAGTGAGTTTGACCAATGTATGTTCCAGGTACACTGAGACTTCCCTTCACTGTCACCTTGTGTAAGTACCTAAAGATTATGGCAACTAAAGACACCAATTCACAGTGAGTCCCTCGGTGGGTATACTTGACAGTCCGATCCAAAACGTATGGGCAGGATAACAAGTCTGAAATCAACCCGAGAGGCTCCCACACATAATTGTGGGTATACCTTCAAGTGACCCCCAATATACGATCCGACCACTACAAATAGTTGAACCACGGAGGGATAATCTCCGTATTTCACCCAAATGTGACCTCGTCTGTAACCCCTGTGTGAGAGGGGGATCCCAGAAAACCAATACAACAATTGGATTTGACTCTCCCTAGCTCAGGATACTAATGTTTGTTTTGAAAACTTTGGAGAGTTGTACTCACAGCCTAATCCAAAGTGCCAACCCTAGTCTACTGTTGATGGAAGATCCTAAAAACAAAAATAGTCTAGGTAATTTTTAATTAGCGTTCGTTTTACAGTTGTTCTTTACTCAAAGGGTGTATGAAAGTGAAACTGTTGGAATAATGACTCAAATTCCCAAAAAATGCATGAAAGATGATAAGAAATCGTTTCTTTTCAATGAATGCCTAATTAAGGGAAAGAGAAAGAGTCATTTTCACTATCAACACTAATATGAAATATCCTCAATCAATTGGTTCTCAATCAAATTCGATGCAATGGTAAAACATTTCAGAAATGCCTTCTAATATGCAAACCAATCACTAAGATGTATCTTTGTCATTTGTATGTGAATGATGATTAATTCAATGCAAAACTTCTCGTACCAACTATCCTTTCAGATCAAGGAGATTTAGAAACACCCTCTTGCTATGATTGAAACAAGAAGCAAACAGAAAACAAAAGATAACAAAGCAAAATCAAAAAATTCACACAAAAGAGAGATGTTTAATAATGATGACCTCATAGAACCAAATAAGATGATTCATAGATTTTTGATGCCCTTCACCAGAGTTCCCGCTCAGTCGGATAGGAGAGAATAAAGTAGTGGATTGATTTCAAGCTCTCAACAGTAGAAAAACTCAAAAATATGGAAGAAGGCCACAAAATATGAACATCAAGGTGCTTATTCCTCAGAAGGAAGGATGTCAAAGGTCAATAGGAAGAAGCATTGAATCACAAAGAAGCTCAGTAAGTGAAAAAACAGAGACTAGATCTTAGAAAATGCAATACTAGAAAGGATTTTTTGCACAAAGAAGCTAGTGCTCTAGTGTAAGGGGAACTAGAGCATTATAACTCTCTGTCTAAGGCTTTCAGGGAGTGTTGGCACCCTACTAACAAGGTAGGGGAGCGTTGGTGTCGTAAAAGCCAGAAAAATGTCTAAAAAACCCTAAAACTCATCTCAACTTTGGCCTTCAGAGTATGTGTGATGGAATAAAGATTCAATCAACATATGAAATAAAAAATATGGGGTGAACAAGGTCTAAAAAAAAATGTTAAGACAATCTGTGAGGAAAACCAAAACTGAAAGTTTCGATTTGATCCCCAGTGGAGTCGCCAATTTTTGTTGAAGGAAAATATCCCTGTGGACAGGTAGATCTCCTCTTGAGAGATAGACTCTTAAATATTAAGAAAGAAGATGCTTATCATGGACACTGACTTCCTTTTAGGTCTATATAAACTAATGTGTGAGGAGGAAGGAGAAAAGAATTATCTTTTATTGGTATTTGTCCCTGCATGGTTCGAGTTCAGCTCCAATCTTGCGCTCCTCGATAAGCCTTGTAGACAAACAAAAGTACAAATAACTTCCTACTATATTGAGATTAGTTCGAAATAGATCTATCTATTAGAGATAAATTCATGTGGGATCAAACACAGAATTGAAAGAAACAGGCCAAGCATATTATATTAATGAGAACAACAATGAAGGAAACTTACAACCGTAGATGCGAGTGTAGCAGCTTCATCAAGTCTTCCTTGTCTAACCCTTGCTCAAAAAGACCCACGATTAGAATGACAATAAATTCACTAATTATTCTCCTCCACTTCACTGTGTGTTTCCTATGAGATCATAGGTTTCATGCCTCCAGTCATCCCCCCTTTTCACCCTGAGAGGGCCTGCTTATATAGGTTTAGAGAGGCTTAACCACTTGAGATATCTTTGGGGTAAGTTGAGGATTTTCCTCCTTCAGTTAGGGATCTTCCCTAATATCATGGCTTGACCAAGGATTCGAATCCAAATGCCTTCAGAGATTGAAGAGATATTTTCCTCATTCTTCTCATCAAACCAATTTTTGCCTAGAATAGGTAGCGCTCTCCCAAAAGGGGCATCAGAGCGTTATAACGCTCCCTAACAATGCATAGGGGACCGCCAGTACTCCTATCAGTAGAAATGCTCCTCAAAAAGGGCAGACAGAGCATTATAACGCTCCCTAAGAGTGTATAGGGGAGCGCCAGCACTCCTAACAGTGGTATAGAGGAGCGTTCTCCTCTGAAAATCAATTTTTAGTGGTTCTTTCAAATGGCAAGAGGTTCATAACCCTGTTAACCCATTCCTCTTCTTCCAAATCAAATGTTTGAGGTGTTTCAAGTGGCCTTTCGATGTCGTTATAAGCATGACATAGGAATTATGGCAGTATGCTTTTTCTGACATTTGTGACACTTGTGACCAAAATGCGACACTTGTAATGACGACACTTGCAACACTATCAAAGTGAGTAATTTTGATGTGTAACAGATTACTCCCCAAAGTATTGAGTTAGAAGACGAGAACTGATAACTGAAATGCTTTGCAGACTTTCAAGCAAGGGTATAGATGCAGAGAACCTGACAGAAGTTTCACACAAACATCCAACAAATATTATGACATGTTTCAAACCCAAGGCAGGCATACCTATGCTTGGGTGATAAAGACTTACAAGATATGGCCACAATAAAATACACTGCGGATCCATAATTTTATTGATAAAAGGTATAGGCACCGAGGATGCTATGTGGATATATACTCCTATGACTTGAACTGATCGTAGCCACGAATAATACACAGTGGATCTACGAGATGACAAGACATAGCCACAACCAATACAAAGTGGATCTATGTAACATTATATGTGTCATTGTTCAAAAGAAACTCCTTCGCAACCTGGGCAAAGTACATATAAGAGTGATGACTCAACCCAGGGTCTTCTTACCTATCCTGATGTAGTACGAATGTAACCATGTGAATAGATTTCCTAATGTCGAACATGGCAGAAACCACTTGATTACTAGTCAATGATGTAAACCGTTAACAAGCGCAAGGGAGATCACCATTGATGTCAATGATTCCCAAGGTACTCTAGTACATTCCAATGAATGTGAATGGATGAGCTGAAGTCGAACATCTGTAGAATCATCCGATCAAAGGTCAATGATGTAAACCCATTGTTGGACGTGAGGAGGCCTGCCATTGAGGCATGCAAGTCCCAAAGTACTAATTGGTTTCTAAGTCTAGTCCTTGGATAATGTGTTGAAGTCGACAGGAATAGACTCGTCGAAGGAGGACATTAATGTATCCCCCGTAAACGACACGAAATGGACACAGAGATGTAATTGGTAGATCAAATGAACATGGACTGACACGGGTATTGAGACAAGATATTTGTGATGACTAACTCTCGAGGTGGATACTTCCCTTGAACACTGAAGGCACAACAGTAGAAACATGACAAGGACCAAAACATGATGATGTAATGGATACTATGAATTTCGTCGGGTGACCCTAAGGAGTAAGAAACACTCAGAGGATTGGTTCAGTGTAGAGGTTCAGCGGATTAAGATGTGCTCAAAGACAAAGTTCTATGTTCAAGGGAGACTCTAAGAGTTACTTGGTAATGTTCTCAAAAACTGCTTGGCTTGCTTCCTTCAATTTTTTCCCCCATCCAGATAGACGAGTACCTCTTTTTAATTTAATGAGCTCAAGGAGGGTAACACATGCTCGATATAACTCACCTTCAGTAAGTTCCTCTTCCTTTGTTTAACAAACTAGAAGAAGTAAGGGTTTGATCCCGTATGGGTCTGTCGATGTTTGTTTAACGATTCCAAAGATAGAAAACTTGAAGGTTTTTCATGATTATAGAGTCTGGAAAAACACCTAAAAGAGAACTCTCTCAGTTCCTTTTTCATAAAGTAGTCTGATGAGACCAAAAAAGAGATAAAATATCACTCAATAGACGTTTTCTTCAAATACTTTAACGAGCATGAAGAGAACAAGGTCGCTCGGCAATCTTTTCATGTTTAGAGTCTGAAAAGAACTTAAAGGTGACTCCAATGTTTTTCTTTTTCGTAATGTTAGTATCGCGAGGCCAAAAAAGAGATAAATTATCACTTGAAAGATTCCCTTTCAAACCTTTTAATGAGTGGGAAAGGAAGCAAGATCACTCGACAATATTTTCATGTTTAGAGAGTCTGAAAAGAGCTTAAAGATGACTCCAGGGGGTTCCTTTTTCGTGTATCCATACAGGTCCGAAAAAGAGATAAAAGTTTACCCAGATGCATTCTCATGTATTTACGAGCACAATAAAGAACAAAGACTAAGCTCGGTATGCCCCCATCTTGAAAGCTAGTGGCTTAACTCGAGAATGATCATCAAAGGCTGGAGACATGCCCCCCAATCTTCAATTCATTCACCAACTTTGAGGTTGTCACCAATTTCTCTGCTAGATGAGAAAAAGGAGAAGGGTATATGAAAAGAAGGTTCAAGAGAGGTAACTATTTCATTTTTTAACGAGCTTGACACAGGAAAAGAACTATGCTCAGGGCCTCTATTTCATTTTTTAACGAGCTTGCCACAGAGAAGAGAAACTATGCTTGTAGACTGCTTCTTGATCACGGCTTCCAAGAGGATAATGCTCTGGAAGGATACAATGTCAAGGGACAAAACTTGGTCATGGCCTCCAGGAGATCTTCGCCGAATGGAAGATAATCACTCGGGAAGGAATACATGTCAAGGGTCGTGATAGGAGTAAGGAGATCAAGCTCCAATAAACCTATCAAAGAAATCACCATATCCACTACCAGATCCAAATCATCGGAAGTTGAAATCATGGGAGATGATAGAAAATCAATGTCAGGAAGGAAGATAGAGTGTATATCTTCCTGAATTTCTTCACGAGGGGGAAGAAAAGAGGATCGGTGATGGTTATTATCCCAAGGTAGCTTGTCAATGTGAAACATTTCCATGATAGATTCATCAAAGGGAAAATTTGGGGAAATGTAATCGATCGCAGACGGCAAGGAACTCAATTGTGATTGCATCCAGGAACTGTTGGGTGCCAACAAATGTTGGTTATCCAACGAGGGACAAGCAGATTGGATAGAAACGTATGATGTTTCAGCTGGACTAAGTGGCACGGTGTCACCTAGTGCATCGAATTCCAATGGCCAAGATACAATCCAAAGGTCAGATGATTCCAAATATTGATAAGCCACGGTCGAAATCATATCGACGGTAGCAATATGACGTGTAGTCGGTGGAAGTGGTCTAGGGAAGGTACCCATGAGGCTAGAATATTTTAGTAAGCCAACAACAATGCTTTCATACGTGATCTTGTGGTCTCCCAAGCAAGGAATATTGTTGGTAGCGAGAGCGCGAGCATCGGTCATGCAGAAATACAACTGATCAACAGTGATAATTTTTCCCTAATGAGGAAAGAGGACACATCGAAAAACTGACGAGGAAACAACAGTCATAGCATAAAACCAACTTCTTCCAAGTAACAAGTTGTAATCGAGGGGAACATCGACCACCTCGACATCAACAGTAACAGTCTTTCCACCTAATTGGATGGGCAGGGATTGTAAAAGCCCATGGGGATGAAAACCTCGCCCATCGAAGGCGCGTAACATCATTGGGGATTTGTTAAGTGCGGGTGATTCTAAACCTTTCCAGCACGCCAAAGACATGACACAAGTTGAGGCTCCCTCATCTAGAATAGTTCGGCGTATTTGTTGGTTGTGAACAACAACGTCAACCTGGAAAGCAAGTTGGTGGGAGATTCGAGACGCATAATTGTCCAGGTTAAACATGATATGGTTGGAAGACTTAGAATCAACAGTGCCAAGAGAGACCAAGAGAGTTCTACGTTGACTGGGGCAGTGCTGTAGAACTTCTAATGCAGACATAGCACACGGTGCTTGAGCCAAATCTTCAACAATGTTGTAGTTCTAGGCGGCACGTGAACTAGGATTAAAGGTAGCATTACGTATAGTGCTCTTAGGAGGACGTAAGATAGAGTCGAACGTGGGTTTCTCAATCTATAGTGGTCCAGATGGAGGAATAATCGATGGAAGACTAATAGAGGACGATGATGGATCTGGTAAATTACTGGTACCATTAGTGTCCTTTCCTTTATCAGGGTTACCTGGTGTGTCATATGTTTTAGAGCGAGTGGTCAAATTAATCCCATTAAACATATAAATATGTGCAGTCGATGAGGCCTCATCATTAGGATGGCTTGAACTGCCCCCAGGAGAGGGGGTTTTGGCAACCATGGATTGTTTCTGTTGAAAAGAATGAGTAAGCACAGCGCGTTGTGACTTTCCTTGGAAAATTTTGGCCACTTCATTGCGAAGTGGACAGTCTCGAGTGTAGTGATCATCACCACAAATGATACATGGGAATTTTAGTTTCCGTTGTGTTTGATTTTCAATAGCAGGTGTTTGATTTTTTGGTTGTTCATTTTTATTTTTTTATTTATTCTTTGTCTTCTTCTTACCTCGGGATTGCTTTGAAGGGGTAGATTGAACTACATTCACCTCAGAGATCTGAGTTTGGGGAGAGGTAGAGGAGAGTGTGAGCGATTGGGAAGTAGATTGAGTTTTGATGGAACCGATAACACCATCTGCATAAGATGAGGATGACGGTTTAGATGGACCGGTATTAGCCCGAGCAACATTCAGAAGCAAATCATGCAAAGTACCAGATTGTGAATAAACCAAATCTAACTACTGAGCACGAGCGATGGCTTGTTCCTCAGTGACCGCACCACCCATAGCGACATCGTGAGCGATCAGGGGTAACAGTGATTTAGTAAACCATTCCATCAATAGTATGTAAGGAATTACTGCCTTGATCATCCTTCGTCATCGCCTCCACTCATGAATATGGTTAGAGATATGCATGGAGTTAGTTTGACAAAGGGAGGTCAAGAGTTCAATACCCATCTCGTAGTGAATAGGTAGTTGAAAGTGCGTGAGGAAATACATGGCAAGGGAATTGAAATCATGAAAAGAAGCACATGGTAGTTCAATATACCACTTTGCTGCCGAACCGGTAAGTGTTTGCTAGAAAAGACGCAAATGTACAAAATCATCCATGAGGGAGTTTGATGAACACCACAAATGGAAATTCATCACATGGTTGTTCGGATCTTCACTAGGGTTTTCATCAAATTTCAGAATATCAGAAGGAAGTTTAGCTGGAATGACTGGTGAAACCGGTGAATGAAAAATAGGATCGTTAGTTAACCAAGACAAGTCTGGGAGATCCAGAGTCGCAAGGAAAGGTAGTTGTCAGTTAATTTGAGGATGATACTAGTGCGGCATAGGAACACCAGTAGGACCATAAACTAGGTTAGGTGGATAGTTGTAACCAGTAGGTCCTCCTATATACGGTTGTTGCTGGCCAGGATAAGCAGGATTCGATGGTGGTTGAGAAACATTTGCATAACCCGGTGGGTTCTGAGCATTATAGGCTAGGTGATTCGCTTGCCCATGAGGAGGATAAACATTTTTCCCTTGAGAATGGTAAGGAGTATATCTCGGAGGTGGATACACATTAGACCCATGATAAAGATAAGACTATGGTCCCAGAGAACTCCAGGTGGTGTTTGGGATGCTGCCCGGATAAGATTGTTCGTAAGATGTTCTGGAAGGAACAGGATTGGATACTCCTCCTAGTGCGTTATTATATGATTTCCCCCCAACATGGGGTTGAGTAAAAGTGCCTCCTGAAGATACTCCCCAGGATTGTGAAGGGTTTCTAGCAAATGAGGGTTTCCCCCCTGCCAGCAGTGGATTAATGATCGGGGTATGACTGGCAAACGGAGGTTGCCCTCCAAGAGGAGCATGCAAAGGGGGTTGTCCTCTGGGAGGGGTAGGCCCAACATGGAAATTTAGTCCTCGCGGAGGGAAAGGTTCGTTAGATGGTGGTTTCCCTCTAGCTGGTTGTGTTGGCCTAGCAGGGGTCTGCATTCTCGGGTGAGCAGATGTCCCAGCAGGATCGTGTGGAACATGTGGCACTGTAGAGTAAAAGATTTTAGAAATGGGGATATAGATTGAAGTGCCTTGGAGATGAGTAGAGGTGATGAGTCCAGCATTAGGATGGACTTGTGCTGGTGTAACAGTAGGGTTAATAACCTAATCGACTGGGTGATTCATGGTTTCACCGAATGGTCCTGTTTCACTAGGAGGGTCATGAGGATGAAAAAGTTGTCGAAAGGATTTGAAATGTTCATAGAGATCGCACCCTGATGAATTCCTCTAGATAGAATGAGCAGGTGTGGGATTGGTATCTACTACGGTGCTAGGATGAACAGGAGTCCTATACTCATCACCAAAGATTGGTTCTGTGGATCCCATATATGTTTCGGTAAAAATCCTCTCTGGTAATTGTGGGACATCTTCAACTATGACGTTCCCAAAGGAGTCTAAATGAACCAAAAATTGTTCGAGAGGAGTTACCGACACAGACGTAGTGGGATTTTCAACCGTGTCCAAAGCACCTTCTGAGTTATCTAATGGAGGAGCAATAACACTTCCAGCATCGGATTGATTTTCTACCTCTCTACGGTAGTTGTCTTCTGGAGGGTTAGGAGGTAAGGGTTGATAGCCTTCCAGAGGTAGCCCTTGCATCCTACGTGATAGGCGAAGACCTTTATCATCTATAGGCTCAATTGTGGAAAATAACAGAACACACTGAAAAACTAGGGCCAACTAAAAAAGAAACAACATACGCTAATAAAATCTAGGAATCAACCAAGCAGACAAAACTTCTCTCGATGATCGTACTAGTTGGTGATGAAATCCAATGTCACATGATCAAGTCAAGAAGGGCTAGGATATGGTGGAACATTTACAATGGCAACCTTCTTAACGAACTTTCACCTTGGTGCAAGCTTCCATGCAGTAATTGTGGATTTACCCTCCAAGGAGCCCGAGTGAGTTTGACCAATGTCTGTTCCAGGTACAGTGAGACTTCCCTTCACTGTCACCTTGTGTAAGTACCTAAATATTATGGCAACTAAAGACACCAATTCGCAGTGAGTCCCTGGGCGGGTATAGTCGACAGTCTGATCTGAAACGTATTAGTAGGATAACAAGTCTGAAATCAACCCGAGAGTCTCCCACAAATAATCGTGGGTATACCTTCAAGTGACCCCGAATATACGATCCGACCACTACAAATAGTTGAACCACGGAGGGATAATCTCTATAATTCACTCGAATGCGACCTCGTGCATAACCGCTGTGTGAGAGGGGGATCCCAGCAAACCAATACGACAATTGGATTTGACTCTCCCTAGCTCAAGATACTAATGTTTGTTTTGAAAACTTTGGAGAGTTGTACTCACAGCCTAATCTAAAGTTCCAACCCTAGTCTACTGTTGGTGGAAGATCCTAAAAACAAAAGTAGTCTAGGTAATTTTTAATTAGTGTTCATTTTACAGCTTTTCTTTACTCAAAGGGTGTATGAAAGTGAAACTGATGGAATGATGACTCAAATTCCCAAAAAAATCATGAAAGATGATAAGCAATCGTTTCTTTTCAATGAATGTCTAATTAAGGGAAAGAGAAAGAGTTGTTTTCACTATCAAACACTAATATGAAATATCCTCTATCAATTGGTTCTCAATCGAATTCGATGCAATGCTAAAACATTTCAGAAATGCCTTCTAATATGCAAACCAATCACTAAGATGTATCTTTTTCGTTTGTATGTGAATGATGATTAATTCAATGAAAAACTTCTCCTACCAACTATCCTTTTAGATCAAGGAGATTCAGAAACACCCTCTTGTTATGATTGAAACAAGAAGCAAACAGAAAACAAAAGATAACAAAGAAAAATCAAACAATTCACACAAAAGAGAGATGTTTAATAACAATGACCTCAAAGAACCAAATAAGATGATTCACAGATTTTTTATGCCCTTCACCAGAGTTCCCGCTCAGTCGGATAGGAGAGAAGAAAGTAGTGAATTCAATTCAATCTCTCAACAGCAGAAAAACTCAAAAATAAGGAAGAAGGCCACAAAATATGAACATCAAGGTGCTTATTCCTCAGAAGGAAGGATGTCAAAGGTCAATAGGAAGAAGCATTGAATCACAAAGAAGCTTAGTAAGTGAAAAAATAGAGACTGGATCTCAGAAAATGCAATTCTAGAAAGGATTTTTTGAAAAAAGAGGTTGGCACTCTGGTGTAAGGGGCACTAGAGTGTTATAACGCTCTGTCTAAGGCTTTTAGGGAGTGTTGGTGCCATTCTAACAAGGTAGGCGAGCGTTGGTGTCCTAAAAGCCAGAAAAATGTCCAAAAAACCCTAAAACTCAGCTGAACTTTGGCCTTCAGAGTATGTATGATGGAATAAGGATTCAATCAACATATGAAATAAAAAATACGAGGTGAACAAGGTCTAAAAACAACAAAGGTTAAGAAAATGTCTGTGAGGAAAACCAAAACTGAAAGTTTCGATTCGATCCCCAGTGGAGTCGCCAATTTCTGTTGAAGGAAAATCTCCCTGCGGACAGGTAGATCTCCTCTTGAGAGATAGACTCTTAAATATTAAGACAGAAGATGCTTATCATGGACACAAACTTCCTTTTATGTCTAGATAAACTAATGTGTGAGGAGGAAGGAGAAAAGAAGTACATTTTATCGGTGTTTGTCCCTGTACGGTTCGAGTTCAGCTCCAATCTTGCGCTCCTCGATAAGCCCTCTAGCCAAACAAAAGTACAAACAAATTCCTACTCTATTGAGATTAGTTTGAAATAGATCTATCTATTAGAGATGAATTCATGTGAGATCAAACACAGAATTGAAAGAAACAGGCCAAGCATATTATACTAATGAGAACAACAACGAAGGAAACTTACAACCGTAGATGCAAGTGTCGCAGCTTCATCAAGTCTTCCTTGTCTAACCCTTGCTCAAAAATACCCACGATCAAAATGAAAATAACTTCACTGATTATTCTCCTCCACTTCACTATGTGTTTGCTATGAGATCATAGGTTTCATGCCTCCAATCATCCCCCCTTTTCATGAGAGGGTCTTCTTATATAGGTTTAGAGAGGCCCAACCACTTGAGATATCTTTGGGTTAAGTTGAGGATTTTCCTCCTTCAATTAGGGATCTTCCCTAATATTATGGCTTGACCAAGGATTCGAATCCAACTTCCTTCAGAGATTGAAGAGATATTTTCCTCATTCTTCTCATCAAACCAATTTTTGCCCAGAATAGGTAGCGCTCTCCCAAAAGGGGCATCAGAGAGCTATAACGCTCCCGAACAATGCATAGGGGAGCACCAACACTCCTAATAGTAGAAATACTCCTCAAAAAGGGCATACAGAGAATTATAACGCTCCCTAAGAGTGTATATGGGAGCGCTAGCACTCCTAACAGTGGTATAGGGGAGCGTTCTCCTCTAAAACTCAATTTTTAGTGGTTCTTTCAAATGGAAAGAGGTTCATAACCCTGTTAACCCATTCCTCTTCTTCCAAATCAAATGTTTGAGGTGTTTCAAGTGTCCTTCAGATGTCGTTATAAGAATGACATAGGAATTATGGAAGTATTCTTTTTCTAACATTTACAACACTTGCGACCAAAATGCAAGACTTGAGACACTTGTAATGACGAGACTTGCGACACTATCAAAGTGAGTAATTTTGATGTGTAACAATACTTTATACTTTAAGGAATATTAATATAATACATCTTTGGGATTAAGCTCCCTAGCTTAGCCCCTTATCCTTAACATTTATCCCCCCTTCCCTATGTAGTGGAGTTTAGCCCCCCATACTCTTTTACATGGTTGGTTTGTCGCAGTGATTTTTTTTTCACTAATATTTGCATGTGATTTAAATTTATAATTCAAGCATACTATCATTTTTGTATCTAGAATCACCAGCCTCAAAAACATGAAAATATACACAAATGCTCTATGGCCTCAAGATGGCGTACTCAATTTGTTGAGTGTGATATCCTAGGATGTGTGCACTTATTCTTTTAGTGCACAACACATATGCGTGCTATATTATGGAAGGTTCTTACAAAAATAATTCCAAGACTTGATACAAACATCTCACCATATTATATACATATGTATGTTTATATTTACATTTACAGTTAGGGTTCATCCTAGGGGTATTACATTCCCCTCCCCAATATTTATGCATTGCCCTCAGTGCAGTATATACACATATATAACCAAAGTTTCAAAAATCTTCAAAAACATGTGGGTATTCAGCCCGCATAACATCCTTCTATTCCCAAGTTGCATCTTCAGGACCATACTAGGCCCATTGTACCTTTACTAGCTCTATGAATCAATTCCAAAGCTTCTTGATCTTCTGGTCCAACATGCAACCGGATGCACTTGAAAGGTGCCTTCTTGTTCCACCTGAATCACATTTCAATCAATGACATGATTAGCATCAGGTATATACTTTTTGAGAAATGGTACATGGAATACATTATGAATTTGCATTGATGCAGGCAAGGAAAGAATGTATGCTACAGGCCCAATCCTCTCTAGAATTTCAAATGGCCCACAATAATGAGCTGCCAACTTTGAACAATTTCCAAACACCAGGGAACTTATGTTGTCCTTTACTTTCAAGAACACATGGTCACCCACTTTAAATTCCCTATGATTTTTTCCCTTATCAACATATTTTTTCTATCTGTCTTGGGTATCCTTTAAATTTTGTTTTATTTTCACCATTTTCTCTTCAATTTACCTAAGTAATTATGGATCAACCATTTCTCTATCAGTTGAGGTTGGCCCATCTTACTGGTGTGTTGCCCCTTCTTCCATAAAGTTCCTTAAATGGGCTCATCTTTAGAGATGCTTGGTACCCATTGTTATAAGAAAATTCTAACAAGTGTAGGAAGTCTTCCCATTTTATGGTTTATCCATCACATACATCCTCAACATATCCTCAATCACTTGATTCACCCTCTTTGTTTTCCCATCTAACTATGGACGATAAGTTGTGCTAAAATTCAAATTTGTTCCAAATCCCTTGAATAATCATTTCCAAAATTTGATGTAAATTTTGGATCTCTATCAGACACAATTATCTTGGGTATACTATGTATTCGAGCAATTTCTCTCATATAAATATCAGCAGTGTTGGATGCCTTGTGACTGAGATTTACTGGAATAAAATGGGCAGCTTTAGTAATCTTATCCACCTCTACCATGATAGAATCATGCTAATTGCTTGTTCTGGGAAGTTTGGTGATGAAATCAATTGTTACAACTTCCCATTTCCACTCAGGAATGGGCAATTGCTATATCAAACCACTTGGGTGTCTATGCTCATCCTTGACCTTTTGACACTCCAAACACTTGGCAATAAAAAAAACAACTTATTTCTTCATTCCTAGACAATAATATTGTCTCTTGACAGTTGCAATAGTTTTCTAATAACCTGGGTTTCCAACATATGGTACATTATGAATTTCTTTCAATATCATATTTTTCCATTCCTAGGAATTTGACACATAAATTATTCCCATGTACATGAGAATTTCATCATTTTCTAGCTTATACTCTTCAATTTTCTACTGCAAAATACCTTGTTGTAATTTTTTTATTATTTCCATGTATTGCAAATATTGTTTTGCAGCCTCTAAGATTTTGTCTTTCAAGAATGATTGGTACATGCTAATGGTTGTAGCATGCAACTCATGCACCCTTTTGCTAAGTTCATCAGACACCTTATTCTCTTTCCCTTTGATATGATTTATATCAAAGTCGTATTCACCGAAGAATTCTAACCACCTGCTTTTCCTAGAATTTAGAGTTGGTTGTCCAAATAAATATTTCATACCACTATGTTTTGTCCTCAACTCAAATATTTTTCCCATGAGGTAGTACCTCCACATCTTCAAAGCATGCACTATGGTTTCCAACTCCAAATCATGAGTAGCATAGTTCCTTTCATGCTCCTTCAACTTCCTTGATTCATAGCACACCACATACCCATTCTGACTAAAGACTCAACCAAACCTTTATTTATATGCATCAGTGCATACAATGAAGTCTTCATCTGGATCAGCAATCCTTATTATTGGAGCACTTCTTAATAAATACTTCAAGTGTTGGAAACTCCTTTCACAATCTAATGTCCACTCAAACTTCACACCCTTCTTCTACAAGGAAGTGATTGGGTGTGCAATCTTTGAGAATCTCTCAATAAATATCATTTAGTAACCTACAAGTCCCATGAATGATATGACCTATGTCACATTATTTGGAGTTGACCATCCTCTAATGGCCTCTATCTTCTCAATATCCACTGCTATTTCTTCCTTTGAAATGATATGTCCCAAATAATGAATTTTCCTCTGATGGAATGAGCACTTGATCAATTTGGCATACAAATGATGCTCCCTTAATACATGTAATACCATCCTCAATTGTTTCTCATGTTCTTCCTCTAACTTAGAATATATAAGAATTTCATCCAAAAATACAAGGACAAACTTGTCTAAGTATTCTATGAAAATACTATTCATTAAACACATGAAGACAATTGGTGCATTTGATAACCCAAATGGCACCACTGTGAACTCATAATGACCATACCTTTTTCAAAAAATAGTCTTGTTGATGTCTTCATATTTAATTACTACATGATGATAGTTTGACCTGAGATCAATATTGGAGAATATTTTTTCATCTTTCAACTAATCAAAGAGGTCATCTATCCTTGGAAAAGGATATTTGTTCTTCAGAGTTACCTTGTTCAACCGTCTAAAGTCATTGCAAAGTCTCAATGTTCCATCCTATATCTTCACAAATAATACTGAGGCACCCCAAGGTGACACACTTGGGCATATATACCCCTTCTTTAAAAGCTCTTCAAGTTGCATTTGCAATTCCTTCAATTCTAGTGTACTCTTCCTGTAAGGGGTCTTGGATACTAGGGTTTCTCCAGGCATCAGATTGATGGAGAAATCAATGTCTCTTTTAGGGGGTAATCCTGGTATTTCTTTAAATGCACCTTCAAACTCTTTTAGGATTGCATAATCTTCAATAGATGGCACCTTATTTTTACGTGTCTCTTCCATATGTGTTGCAAATATTTGACACCCTTTTCTGTAACTTTTCTTCAGTTGTGTTGGAACAAATATTTTTCTAAACTTTAGACTTTAATAATAAAAATAAAAATCTCTTAAATAAGGACAACACGCATTTGAATATCACCATTGATAAAAAAATTCGTCTGATCGAATGATCTTAAATCTTTCAAATTTGTGGAGCCACCAAATGATTAATGAGTCAAACCGCTAAAAGTTGCTTCGGAGTTTCGCGTTTTGGATATTTCATTATGTCTTAACTTTCAAAATCCTGATACCCAAAATATGAACGGTAAAATGTTGAAAGACTAAATCCTGATTAATTAAATCAAACTAAGTCAAAGAAGTTAATCATTTCACATTTTAGGAATCAGGGGTTTTACATTCATCACATCTAAAAAATCCTGAAACCTGAGTTCCTGAAAGCGTTGATTTTTAAACATGATTAATTAACTTATTAAAAGTAAATTAACAGTACAAATTAATATTTTGTGCATTCGCTTTTAGGATATTTTAATTTTGTTCCATCCAAAACTCACGATTGCAAATCACCGATATTTAGTAATATTTATTATGGATCAAAGGAAATGATTTCCAGCATAGAGTGTGTATCACCAGATGTACCTTCCTCATTAAAACCAATAAATTCATCATTCGTAAAAGCATACTCGAATTAATGCAAGCTAAACGTGAATAAAGATGTTATATTTTGAATTTCATTGTTACCTTCAGCAAAGTAGTGATTTTTATCCAAGGAAAGCTTACATGTTATCCCCTATAACAGGTATTCACGTTCTATTTCTAACATCATGGCACCCAAGAAAATGTCGAAGAAGAATGATGATGTCAGTGAAGGTTTGAATCTGAACGCAAATGTTCTGTCTGATACTACGCCATATGTTGTATATTCAATTAGATCCTTGACGTAGCTTTTTTAAATATTGGAGCACGAAGTTATAAATTTCCTAGACAATTTTGGAGATGAAAAGAACAACAGTCAAGGAACCAAATTCAGAATTATAGCAGAGTCTGAGCTTCATAAAATAGCATGCCATATAATGACATGATAAGTTGGGTTATGGAAAACATCGATGTGCAAACCAGGAGCATCATCAACCACCAAAAGGTCGTTGTTGGCTCTTTCAGGCCGAAACATATCCAAGTAATGTACAAGCTATCCCCTGATCCAAAATACATTTATAATGTTGTGTTCATGATGGAGTTTGAACAAAAAAAATGTGTGCAATTTGACCGAAGCTACCCAGATATAGTTAAAACCTGGTGGGGAATTCTAGGGAAATTCAGAGCTAACTCCCATGGTGTTTATTCCACCGCATCATTAAATGAATATATGATCTATGTAGCCATGATGCTATGTAGAATATTGAAAAAGAAAAGACCTACTCATTTCCCGGTGGAATGGGTATCAATCATGCATGAGGTAGTCGAGGGTTTCACTTTCGACTGGGCTAAGATGTTGTCTGATAACCTAGCCAAGGAAATTACTGAGTATCAAATGGAAAATTCAAAAGGTCAACCTGCCCCTTTTTATATGTATGTGTATGTCATGGATGCCATCTGTTTTATGACTCCATTCCCATTGATGAATTGGAGCTGGAACCCGACCAGTGCCGAACATATCCATTTTTATCATTCCAAACTATGGGAGGAAAAGGCCAAAGATTTATTTTATGAAATCTATCATAATGTAGTGATCCCCATTCATCAAACACTATATGGTCATCCACCTCCTCAGATTTCAGATCAAATTATGGGAAACCTTAAACAGGTTGCAGATTGGTTCATTGAAGAAAATTTCTCCTATATCAGGATTTTTGGATGCTCGATTTCCCCTCATGATCCCCCAAAGTTTCTGCCTGAAAGACTAGTGTGCAGAGAAGTGGCTTACCAGACAGTAACAGGAGTAATTAGCAAAGAGATAAAAGTAGCTCAGAAGAAATTTTGGCCTATCTTTCCTCTACAGGTTGGAAGGTTTTCCTTGTTGAATTTTGGCCATTCCAAAGTAGATGCTGCAACTTCAGAGGATGTTGAATTGGTCGACATTGAATTCAAAAGACATGATCCATACCAGATCGTGGAGAAGCACCTAGCTCAATGCAATATGAATATATATATGCATGAAGATTCCCCATATGACGATACATTCAGGGGAATCAAATCTTATGAGGAGGTACAAGGTAGAGTTTGGACATTATCCCCTGACCAACAAGCCAGTTTCTTCACTTTCCAAAAGAATAGAGGGAGTAGTTTTCCCAATATACTACAGGGAGAATTGATAACCACCCCTTTGGTGCAGGGATCCATACCTCTAGGTTTTGAACCAAATTCTTTTGGCAAACAAACTACCGAAGAAATTCCAAATAATCTCGAAGTGTCTACACAAGAATTAGAAGCCTTGTGGGTAGGATATCTAGGGCCACAGACAAAGGTTCCATATGAGACACTACTAAAATAGAAATAAATGGTACCTCCTTTATCACCAGTCACCCCTACTGATACTTCACAAACAGTAGAAGGAAAGAAGTTCACAAAGATAGGCATTCCTATTACAAAACTAACCCCTCTACAGTCAAGTTTTGGAACTCCTGGTCCTAAAATTACATTTGCAAGCGATCTTAACCCAATCCCATTTGAAGCGATGCCTCCTTCAAACTTTTTCTTTAGCATGAAAAGGAGGGCTATAGTTAGAAGGGAATCACATCAGAAAGAAGGAGTAGTAGCCAAAAGTCAAAGGATGATATTTGGTGGACAGGGTTTGGAGGATTCAGAGCTTGCCAAGGAAATGGTTGGTTCATTAGGTGCCTTCGCTATAGCCAATCAGTGGTCGGTCAAGAATCTGGCAGAGCAATTGAAACAAAGAAATCTATTGATAAGACAATTACAAAATCAGATAAGGCCTGTAGAAAATAACTTCATAAGTGAAGTCAACAAAGGTATCGAACAAGCTAGAGCTAGTGGTAAACAAGAAATTCAGTAGTTAAAATTTAGTCTCGAGGAGATGCAAAGAAATGTACATGAGAGCGAAGGATGGGCCATTCAGCAAGGTGAAATGGTGAAGCAATTACAGGCCAAGGTGAAGTTGACTAAGAACATGGTTATAGATATAACCATTTTCCAAGCTCAAGTAGTGGAGATATGTGAGAAGCTAGAGTTAGCACAATGAATCCTTTTGAACAAGGTGGAAATTATCCAGAATCATTTTCGAGTGGTGAACGAATCATTGGATAATATTTTTTTCAAAGAAAGAGAGGCTATTGCAGCTCAGGTCACTTTCCAAGAGGCGATTATGTCATCCGCCAGAGAAGATATGTCTATAGTTCCCAGGTTGTCTGTTTCAGAGTAGGTCGGAGGTGACATACTATTGAAGACGTGGGAGGCCAACATAGCCGAAAGTAAAAGACCAGGTAAAGAAATCAAAGAGGCTTTCCACTCACTGAATAAAGAGTCTTCAGGCTTCAAAAAAGGATATCTTTTGGAAGTAATGGGACAAGTTGATGTAGAAAAACATCAAATTGATATCAAAACAATCTCAAAAGAAACTCAGGCTGAAATCTCACAGCTAACACAGGTTGATATCGCTCAAATAGATAGATGGTTGGTGAAACCAAATTTGCAGCTACAATCAATGACTTCAAAAGACAAAAGAATGGAAGACAGACTGCCACAATTGGAAAAGAAGTTGTATATTTTTGAGGCAAAATACATGACAGAAGCCTCCAGATTAGTAGCACAATTTGTAGGCAGGTGTGTCGAATGTATTGAGAGAGGAAAAGGGAGTACCTCAAAGATTCAATGAGGTAATATGTATACAGCTCGTTATTAGAGATTATCTGTGTCCGAGCTAGAAAATAAGAAAAGAAAATGCTTGTGTTGGCATGAGAAAGAGATAGAGGAGAACTAAGCAAAGCGTTCCAAGTTTTTCATTTTATAACCATTTCTTTTTAGAAATAATGAGAATTCCAGCCGCCTATGGTTGGAAATCTTTTGTATAAATACATACTCAAAGGAGTGAAAAGGGGCTGGTTTTTCTCCATATGTAATATAGAAAACTCTCCTCATTGAGGATTAATACAAGTACAGACCCGAGATTCTGTATTTCGTCTAGTTGGAGTTATGTGTTCTTCTTTCTTTTCACATTTCAACATCTTTTTATATATATCCTTGATGATTACATTTCATTTAGTTATCTGATAGCGAACAATTTTTCCTCTGTATTTACTGTTAGTAAATACAAGACCTGCAAGTCAATTAGATAGCTATATTTTATGCTTCATTTAAGGTTATATGATCGATTTTCTTCTTCTGTAACAAAGTAAGATTCTTCTGTAACAGATGCCTTGCTTTGTATAACAGCTTTATGTTTTTCTCTCATTACATTCAATACTTTTAATTTTAACTCAGACACGAAAGACAGCCTCTGAGTTGTTATACTGTTAATTCAATTTAAGGAATTTTTCTCACATAAACTGAGGTAGAGAAAGCAAACAATTAAAACCTTCCTTATTTATTGATGCCTGACATTATGCTTTGAGCCTTAAGTATAAATTCAGGAACAACAAGCTGCAATTCTGAAATTTCTCTTACAGTTGTTTTCCTAGGAATTCCTTGTACTATGCTTAGGTTCCCTTCCTCGTCCAAACAAGTAAATGCCTTATTATAACAATATAGGATAGCATGGTGTTGGTACAACCAATCCATACCAATTAGGCAGTCATAGTAACCTAAAGGTATGATGTTCAAATATGCCTTGGTGCTCAATCCATTCATGTCCATTGGACATGACTTAACCATATCATTATTTTTTCTTTTAGCTCCGGTATCCAATTGCACCAACCAAGATTTTCCAAGCTTGCTTCTTGGAAAAAGAAATATTTCTACCATCCTAGGATCTAGATAACTATGAGTAGATCCTGAATCATTTAAAATAGCAATGGTTTGGTTGTTGATCTTACCTTCCACTTCAATCATATGTGATTTAAACTCATCATGGATGTTTTCCAAGGCTATGTAGATCCTAGGTACATTTATGCCCATGTCCTCCATTGTATCATATTGTTTTACATTGTGAACAGTCTTCATTTTTTAACCTTTGTGAGGACAATCTTTGTAGAATAGGTGGCTTCCTTGCTGTTTTCCCCACTGTCTCGATCATTCTGGGTTCTCTATAAGTTGGTTGTCCCTGAGAATTATTTCTAAAAATGGTGGCTTAGTCCCCTTCTTCC
Organism: Picea mariana; assembly: GCA_032191745.1. Taxonomy (NCBI): domain Eukaryota; kingdom Viridiplantae; phylum Streptophyta; class Pinopsida; order Pinales; family Pinaceae; genus Picea; species Picea mariana. The sequence continues at coordinate 20,760 of JASDQU010019809.1, forward strand.
TCTATTCCATCTTGTTTTTCTTCTTGTCTTTCCAAGATTTTTGGAAAATTGGTCTTCCTTTATATTGATCATAAAGGAATTTGGTTCAGCTTATGGTTTCCTCCAATGTTTTGGGATCATCATATTGTATCTTTTAACTGATAAATGATGGAAGCCCACTCAAATACCTCTGAATATTAATCGTCTCATCCTTGATGAAAGAAACATACTTCAATAGCTCTAAAAACATCCTGTCATATTCATATATGGTCATATTCCCAAGATTGAGTTCAAAGAACTCCTTCATTTTCTTGTCATAGTATCTCTTAGTCAAGTATTTGTTTGAAAATACCTCTTGAATTCCCTCCAAGTAAAAATTTTCTCATCAATGTGTTGCACCTGCAAAAATTGGTCCCACCACATGGATGTCTTTCTCTTGAGATGATAGATGGAATTTCTCCCTATTAATGACATTATTTGTCTTGGGGCTCAAATACACCCAGGTCTGTAGGTTACGTGGGAAGTGCCCCAGTGCAAAGCGGGAGAGTCTCTTTTCCAATCACAAGTCAAGCGAGTGGGCGAAGTGTTGGTTGTCAGCCGTTGAGATTCAACTATAAAGAGAATCGATGGTCATTGGGATTTTGGGGCTGCCGAGTTGTCCAGGATTTAGCACGAAGCGTAGCACCAATAGTTCAAGGAAAATATGGGTCATCCGATCCAATTGAGACAGGTGTCAGTCATTCGGCATTTCGAGGATCGGCGTTTTGGGAGACAAGTAGCCTCCCATTCTTTACAGCTGAAATTGTTGATCAGGGAAACTCCGAAAGAACCTTTGGAGCCAAGCCCACGGTCCTAGCACCAGGTCACATCAAGCGAGCCTGTGAATGAGGGTAGCCCTCTTTATAAGAATGAATGTTATCTGGGACATCCATCTAAAGGACGCGTGGCACACATCCGTGTCACGTCAGCATTTGGGAGTTCAAGGGGTAAGCACTCCTCATCATTTCACCTCTCGAAACATT
>JASDQU010019810.1:16568-27448 GCA_032191745.1 Picea mariana
TTTTTTAAGGAGATTTATATCTAACTTTACTGAGTTAGTGAAATTCATTAAGTCCATGTTGAGAAAAGCAAATGAAGTAAAATGAACACTAGAAGCTAGGAGTTATTTTGAGAAGATAAAACAAGCATTGGTTGATGCTCATGTGCTAATTAGTCCTGACTACTCAAAGAAATTTTTGATTTTTGATTTTGCTTCCAATGATACACTAGATGTTGTCCTTCTTCAGAAGAATTCAAATGGAATGGAGCAACCTAACTCTTTTTTCAGTAGAGCCTTGAGAGATGTTGAAGTCAGGTATGATATTATGGAGGAACAATATTATGCTTTAGTCAAAGTTCTTAAGGATTTCAGGGTGTATGTTCTTCATTCAAAAATCATTTCTTATGTTCTTTCAAGTTCTTTGAAAGAAATTATGAATCAACCTGATATAGATGGGAAAAGAAGTAAGTGGATTGATAATATTTTAGATTTTGATCTTGAGGTGAAACCCACCAAGATAGTAAAAGTTCAAGGTTTGGCTAGACTTTTAGTTGAATCCAATTGTAATGCATTGGGAGTAAATTTTTTGAGTACTAAATCTATAAATCAACAATATGATATTCATAACACAAACTTGCAAATCAAATCAAAATTGATAGAATGCAGTGGGTACAAGGACATCATCTATTTCCTGCAAAATTTGTAGCCTCCCAGTGGACTTGAGAAGACCAAGGTAAGAGCTCTAAAACTTAAAACATTCAGGTATTGTATCATTGATCAGATTCTATATTGGAAATATCCTTTAGGGATTCTTTTAAGATGTTTAGATCCAGAGGAGGAAAAACGAATTATGATTGAATTTCATGGGAGTTTATGTGGAGGTCATCACTTTTGGAGAACCACAACATATAAGATACTCAGAGTTGGATGTGTCTGGCCTAATTTATTCACTGATGTGTATGAAAATATAAGAACGTGTGACAAATGTTAGAAATTATCAGGTAAATATCAACTCAAGTCTTTGCCTCTGAAACCCATAGTGGTATCTAGCCCTTTCCAACAATGGGGATTAGACTTTATTGGAGAAATTCATCCATTTTCGAGTGGCCATCATCATTGGATTCTGACTACGAGTCATTACTTTACCAAATGGATAGAATCCATTCCCACCAGGAATGCAACAAAAAAAGTAATTATTGGTTTCCTGGAAGATGTTTTGTCAAGGTTTGATTTCCCAAATAAAATTGTCACTGATAATGTAGTAACTTTCAAAGTTGATCCCCTGGTGAAGTTTTGTGAAAAAATTGGTATTCAACTTATCCACTCCACTCCATATTACCCTTGAGGTAATGGCTTAGTATAATCCTCCAACAAAAGCTTAGCAAAAATTATCAGAAATTTTTTGGAAGACAATAAAAAGTTATGGGATTCTAAGTTGAAATTTTCCCTTTGGGAAGACATAGTAACCACCAAAAGGTTAGTTGGTACCACACCATTTCAGTTCATCTTTGGAGCTAAAGTTTTTTCCCCTGCTCAGTTAGCTTTACCTGTGGAAAAATTCCTTCAATATAAAAAAGGGGAACCAAATGTCATGATTAGGAGGATGCATCAACTTGTGTAAGTACAACAAATCAAAGAGCAACTTCTTGATAAAGCACAAAGTCATCAACAAAAAGTCAAAGAAATTTTTGACAAGAAGGTGAAGAAGGAATATTTTTATCTTCGAGACCTGGTACTCAAGTGGGATGCTCAGAGGAAGGATAAAGTAAAACATGGCAAATTCGAATCCCTTTGGGTTGGTCCTTTTAAAATTTATGAAGTTTTGCAAAAATAATACTTTTAAGCTGCGAAATTTGGAAGATGCTGAAATTTTTGGTGGCCCAGTCAATGGAAATTTTCTCAAAAATTATTTTTTTCTAAAAGCCATGGGTGGCTTCATTTCATTCTAAATATCGGTCTGTTAGTTAGTTTTTTTTTCTTTTAATAATGACTTTTTTCCCAATGGATAAGGCATTGGAACTGCAATGTCCTTGGAGCCTCAGAGGGAGGTCTTCATCCCATGTGGATTCATATGTTAGCACATAGGATGTATGGGGTCAACATTTTTGAGTTGCTAGGTTTGAGTCACAGGGTCTTTTTATTTTAGGTTTTGAGTCATGTCTTATGTCAATAAATTGTTTTTAATTTTTTCATGAGTAAATAAATTTGACCTTAGTCTAGGTTATAGTCTTGGTGTCATGATAATGTTCATCATCATGAGAGAAATAGGGGTAAGTATTGGTCACACCCTTGGTCTTAAAACTCATCATTATCATGTTTCTTGTCTCAAAGGGGTGTACAAAGGTTCCTTCTGTCATTTTTAACCGTTTGAGGGTCAAATCAAGTGTCAATTCGACTTGCTGCAAACTCACCTAAAACTTTGCAAGGAATCAAGAAAGTACCTCATGCACTAATCACACATCATTATGCTTTGGAAACGTGTCAAGGGATATCTTATTGTTTTCAGTGCCTTTAATCTTCATGTTCTTCAATTCAGTTTCAAGAAATAGGTTTATCAATTTGAATATAACGTGCTGCAAATTGGTTTGAATTATGGCACTGCAAATTTCCTGTAGAAGATGAAGGTGAATTAAAAGCTTCCAGGAAATTGCCAGTTTAACTCATGAGACAACAATTGAAACTTCATATATACCAAGTACCTTGTTATACAATGAATTGTGTTGTTTGAAGGTTTATTAGACTGAAATTTTAGTCATTGTGATTTTTTGCACGCTGCAAATTGTTGCAGAGCATTTACGCTGCAAACTTCTTGCACTATTAAAAAACCTATAGTATTTGTATCTTAAACCTTGCAGATCCAAGTTTCTTTATTTATGCCCAATTAGATCAATTTTCAGCCATTTCTTGCAACCATGACCTTATCCACTGCATTTTCTTGTTAGTTCTAAAAACAGTGTGCATTGAAGGCGCTGCAAACCTTCCATTTTCTCACTTGACAAAACCTTCAGTGGCTGTGATTTCACTGAGGTCTGAGGTTTTATATTTTTAAAATTCATTTTCCTTTTTATACTTGAGAGTTTTACAAACCTCCTTCATTAAAATCTAGTCTAGAATTGTGCGCTGCAAACTCAATTGTGCACTGTAAACTCAACTATGCGTTGCAAACTGAAGGATCGTGCTACGAATCCTCTATTTTACATAGAATTTCCATGAATGTTTCCTGATTGCATCTTATTCCAGTTTATGATTTTTTTTCCTCTCATCTCCTACTTGCAGTCCTTTCATTCTCGCACTATTGTTGTACATGAATACTTCATTTAGTAAATCCTAAATTGTGCAAAACCCTAAATCTTCTTTTTTTCATCATACATATGATAACAACTATTATAAAAGGGTAAAGGGTTTTCAAAAAGCTATCATGGATAGTTAGCAAGGTAAGAAGGTTCACAAAGCGGGGATAAATTGTTAGGGCTTAGCCCCATGACTTGTAGCTGATAAATTCTGAACCATTTTTCAAGGAAGCATTTGAGAGAGAAGGTTGCTTGTTTTTTTGTGAGAAAATGAAAAGAGGACATCCTGAGGCTGCTAAGCTATTTGCAGTCAATTTCACTAGGAAAAAGACTAAGGTGGGTCCATTAGATTTTGAAGTTTCAGAGAAATCTATTTCTACAACCACAACTATACTGGTTCATGGTGAAAATGTTGATGATTGCATCTATGTGTGACATTCTCTAGCTTACAAACCTATAAGATGTGGATCATTGCAACTATGTGAGTCTTTCTCTCAGCTTACAAACCTAAGAGAAATACCCTAAGAAGAGTACCTGGTTCCTACCTAAGATAGAGCTGGAATGTAGATATGACCTCCTCCATTCAGAGAGTTGAGAAGAACTCCAGATGATTATCCAATGGGAAAGGCAATCTATTGAGTTAGATGTGCCTGTGGCTGAGCAAAAGGTGAACATGTGAAATATGAAAGTGTTGGGTGCATCATCATGTGAACATAAATGAAGATGATGTATTATCCTCCTCTGAGTAGCAGAGTTGAAGAGAAACTCCAAATTATTCTCCTGTGTGAGACAGTGGGAAAGAAGATCTCTAGAGTGGACATGCCTATGGATGAGCACAGGTGAATGTGTGAAGATATGGTTCTTTTGTGTAATGTAGTGATCCAAAGATATGGACATCCCTATGGATGTGCCCCTAGTGTATGAGAACTAATGGGTGTATCAAATCCCTTGCTATATTTTTCAAGAGTCAGACCTGCCTATAACACTAATTATAATGTAACGGGTACAGGTCGGTGCCACATTAATGTTACTAGTAATAAATGTAAAAGATAACTAATCTGGTTAACATTGATTATAATATGACTTAGAGAGGTTGAACATGTTGTGCCAATAAACACTTCTGTTGATAGGAAAAGTATAATATAAGTAAAGGAAGATTCCTCATTGTGGAAACACATCCTACAAACAATTTTGGAACTTTCAACAAGTACACCTTCTTGGGAAAAGTGTGCACCTCTCTTGGGAGATAGTATTTTAGGGTTTGAGCTTGTGTGTTAGGTCTTATTGGTGGTGAAGGTATTTCTCTTGAAGAATATAGCAAAGGATTTGGCTGGGTTTTCTTCCCTTGTTTAGAAGGGTTTCCCAGGATACTTCTTGTGTTCTTGTGCATGGTGTTTCTTCTTGTGATCTTGGTTGCTGCAACATTATTGTTTATAGTTAAGTGAAATTATAAAATGGAATGAACGTCATGTTTAACCTAGCTTATGAAAAATCAACATAGTTTCAGAGCATAGGTCTTGAAGAACCCATTTCACAAACTACAAGATTTTACCAGTCATCCCTCCTCTTCTACAGAACTGTACGACCCTCCTAGGGTTTCCAGAAAATCCATACGACCCTCTTCTTTTGAGTGTTTCAGCACTTGGAACTTGGACATTGGGGATAACAATACCATAGGAGTGTAGGACTGCCTTCAGTGCACCTCAAACAAGATTCATATTGAATTTTCAAGCATTTTTACTTTTTGGCCCTAGGGTTTCTAGGGTTTCGCTAATTTTTGCAGAAACTTCATAATTAGGGTTTCTAAAATTCCTTGAAGGATCTCTTCAGGTCACCAGTGTTCTCCTATATTTCAATGGCTTATTGTTGGCAGTCATAAGTCCAACTAAACCTAAAAGTGCTATCCTAGCCTAGCCATTAGGGTTACTAGCCAAGTTGACAAGGGTTTGTGAAGAATCCAAAAATGAGTGAAAACATAATGGTGGGAAAGATTGATAATTCAAGAAAAATCAGTTCATGGAAAACAAGACCTCAAAGAAATGAAGACATAAAAATATCATAACCTTCAGGTATTCACTTGTATACATATTATTTCTATCATTGTCATGAGGGTAATTGCAGGACGAAGGAACCTTTTTCTGAAGTCATGGATCCAGAGGGATCTTAGTGCATTCAGAGGAATTACATACTGGAAGTGAAGACTCCAGGTTTGATTATTGTAATTGTCATTTCCCAAACCTATATTTCTAATTGTTGCTACATTACATGTAGGTGTTGTAGCTGTGACAAAAATCCTTAAATTGTTTTGATTCTAGAGATGTACTCATTATTCTCCTTTAGGAGACATTCTTGTTTTGGTTCCTTTTGTTTTCTTGGTCCAGATAGATTAAGAACAAAGGAAGATGCTTATCCTTAAGAGGGAGTCACTTGACTTAGAGGGAGTCAAAACTATCTGAGAAAGAGTAAGAATAAGAACCATCCTTGAGACAATCAATGCAATAATGCATGATCATAATCCTTCTATGATTCTATGGGCATAAGCATGCATGACACAATATATCTTCAAAACAAGAGTCTTCACCATAATTTGAAAAACATAACTCTTGAAGAAGTTTTCACTTGAATGGAGCCTGATATTGAACACTTCAGGTTATTTGGGTCCTAGTGTATTTACATGTACCCAAAGAGAAGAAGTCCAAGCTAGATCCTTTAGAAAGAAAGGATGCAACGAATCTTCAAAGACATTCCAGATCAACATCCCTGATCAGAAATAGTTTGAAACAAGCAGAGACATTTCCCTTGAAGAAGAGATAGTCTTTCAAAGATCCAGAGAATATCAAATGGAGATTGACAGTAAGACAAGAGATTTTCCCCCTTCAACAATTCAGAGGGAGAAAAACATTATTCCAGTTGATATGTTCATAGATATTGTAGTAGGGAATAAAAGGCCTACCTAGACTCACTCTACAAGAGACAGAGAAACATACAAGCCTCTCAAGGCACATCTTGAGAAATAAAAATTGATTTTCGAGCTATCCTTAAGTCATGAGACATTCCATTGATGTTGAGCCTCCTTGTCTTAGAGAAGCAACATGAGAACATGTATGGCAAGATGCCATAGCAGAAGAATAACAATATATATTAAAGATTGATGTATAAGATATTATTCAGGGACCAAAAGGGAAGTCTGTGGTAACTTCCAAGTGGATCCATAAGATCAAGCATGCAACTGATGGAAGTGTTGAGAAATACAAAACGGCATCTATAGCCAGAGGTTTCTCACAAATAGAGGGAGTTTTCTATGATGAGACACTTGATCCAGTAAACCCGATACACTTCCATCTGTACTATCATCCATGAGTTGGAAACTATATCAGAAAGATAGATTCTTGATGAGTTTGGATTTCAGCAAGAGTGTTGCTGATCCAAACCTATATCATTACAGTGTTGGTGATGAGAGACTGATTTTGATGACTTATTCAGAAAACCTTGTTGTTGGATACAAGTAATCCTTGACTTCTGAATTTGAGATGAAGAATCTGCGTATGATGCACTACTTCTTAAGACAAGAAGTATGACAGAGGACCGATGATATTTTCCTAAGTCAAGGATAATATACACTAGGGGATATTAAAGAAGTTCAACATGACTAAATACAAATCCATGCCTACATCGTGATGGATTTAAAGAAGAATATTGATGATGATTTAGACAAGATTGATCCACAACTGATAGGATCACTGATGTATCTGGTTAACACTACACTTGATTCATGCCATGCAGTGAATGTGCCTAGTCATTTCATGAGTCAACCAAGATAGACTCACTAGACAACAATAAAACATGTATTGAGATATAGGCGAGGCACAGTTGGATATGGTCTGAGATATTCCTCTAGTGTGAACTTGAGTTTGTAGGACATGCCTATTCATATTGAGTAGAAAGGACAGTCGACCAGCAGAGCACATCCAGTTGATGTTCTACCATGAAGTTTTCCTTGATTTCCTAATGCATCAGGAAACAAAAATATGCGGCCTTGAGTACCACAGAGGCAAAGTATCTAGCATCGAGTGTGCAAAGAAATTCGGCTTCACGAGCTTCTAACATATTTACTTGACCATAATATGGATCCTATGATGATAACCAAGAGCTGTGTATAAAACTCCTTGAGAACCCAATGTTTCCTGATGGATTAACATACGATGAGGTGAAATATCCTTATATCATAGATATGCTGTAGAGAAAAATCATACACATGCAATACCTTCCTACACATGAGAAGATTGCAGACATCTTCACCAAGCTAATTTGGTGAAGAATGCCTTCCTAGTTGAGAGGGAGTATTAATGACTCCAATGAAGAAAAAATTCAGAGGACATCCGTTTGAGACTTGGCATGATGAAGAATGCCTCCCTAGCTAAGAGGGAGTGTTGATGATTGCCACTATATGAGACATTCTCTAGCTTACAAACCTGTGATATGTGGATCATTGCATCTATGTGAGTCTTTCTCTCAACTTACAAACCTGAGAGAAAGCCCCTAAGAAGGGTATGTGGTTCCTACCTAAGACTGAGCTGGAACATAGAGATGACCTCCTCCATTTAGAGAGTTGAGAAGAACTCCAGATGATTATCCAGTGGGAAAGGTGATCTGTTGAGTTAGACGTGCATGTAGCTGAGCACAAGGTGAACGTGTGAAATCCAAAAGTGTTGGGTGCATCATCATGTGAAAAGAAATGAAGATTGTGTATTAGCCTCCTCTAAGCAACGTAGTTAATGAGAAACTCCAGATGAGTCTTCTATGTGCGGYAGTGRGAAAGAATATCRGTAGAGTGAACGTGTTGGTGGATGAGCACAGGTGAACATKTGAAGATYTGGTTTTCCTATGTAATGMAGTGGGCCAGATATATGGACATCCCTATGGATSTKCCCCTAGTGGATGAGCACCAGTGGGTGTATCAGATCCCTTGCTATATTGTTCAAGAGTCAGACCTCCCTRTAACCCTGATTRTAATGTAAAGGGTACAGGTTRACCCCACCTTAATGTGATTAGTAATAAATGTAAAAGATAATTAATCTRRCTAATATTAATTATAATGTGACTTAGAGAGGTCATCCCTATTGTGCCAATACACACTTTTWTTGATAAGACAAGTCTAATATAAGTAAAGGAAGATTCCCCAATGTGGAAACACATCCTACACACAAGTTTGGAAATTTCAGTAAGTACACCTTCTTGGGAAAAGTGCACACCTCTCTTGGGCACTAGCCTTCTAGGGTTTGAGCACCCTCTTGTGTGCTAGGTCTTATTGGTGGTGAAGGTGTTTGTATTGAATAATATAGAAAAGGATTTGGTTGGGTTTTCTTCGCTTGTTGAGAAGGGTTTCCCAAGATACTTCTTGTTTTCTTGTGCATGGTGTTTATTCTTGTGATCTTGGTTGCTACAGCATCATTTTTTATGGTTAAGTGAAATGCTAAAATGGAATGAACTTCATGCTTAACCTAGCTTATGAAAAATCAACAGAAAAATGGTTTAAATCCATGTCTTTGAATTCTACATTTTCCAAGGAGTTTCCAAAATCAAAATATCAAGGAGACAATCTATCCAAGGGAGTGCCAAGAAGTCACATGTCAGAGTATTTTGACAAAATGCTCACAGTTGTTTAGAGGTATTTCACTTGTGAAGGGAGGTTCAATATGGTTTATCAATACCATATCAGATTGCTATTACAGTTTACTGGGAAAGAGTCCATGAACCTACCCTTTCATCTGTTCATGATTTTTGGGACAGTTTGTAGCGCAGGTGGTGCGAACTAGGTGCCACGAGGATTTTTGAGCTGAGGAAGACTGCCAAATGTCAAATGGAGTTTCAATAATCTCCTCAAGAGTCAGTTGAACATTAGGGGCCACCTGCATCAAGGATTTACCTTCAGTTAAGACACATGCAACAAGTTGTCAGCAGTTGCATTCAATGATGCCAACATTTTCCTGAAATATAGCATTTTTGTTAGATTTTTGTTGTGCACCATAGTTCCATGCCTCCCTTAGGAAAATGATCCTATGTAGAAGCTAGGTGGTGGATTCTAGAGATATTTTTGGATGTTTTGCTATTTAATAGGTATTGTAACTCTATGATCTAAAAATGAAGAAGACTTGTATTCTTGAAAATATTTGCAAGTTAAATTTTATGTGTTAAAATGCAAATGAATCAAATTTGCAACACAAATTTAATAGGATTTACTCATTCAAGATTCATATAAATAGTAGAAAAAAAAGTGAACAGAAAACACACAACACAACAAATGATAAAGGAGTTCACCCCTCTCTTGGGCTACATCTCCTGGTCCAGCTTCCGATGGATCATTTGTATTATTTTCTTAAATTTCTCAAAAATGTGCTTTATAATGCTCAAAATGCCAAATAGACTGCTCCAATGGCTTCAAAACATCCAAAAACCCCTAGCTGGGCTTTTTCGTCACCTCGTTTGGCCAAAACTTGAAGAAGATAGGCTTCCTGGAAATCCCCCCTTCAAACTTGCTATCTCTGCATCTACAAAACACACCCTTTTTGTTTCAACCTAGCCCACATGCATATTTAAGCGTAAAAACTTAACACCAAATGCAACCACGGGAACCATACAAACTGTAGGATGGTTACGGGCGCACCTAGCCCCTAACTGTCAAGGGCAAGGTCATATGACCCATGTGACCGCGCGTTTAAAAGTAAGGGCCATGAATTTACATAACCATTTGAACCAAATTTTAAATCAAACCAAATGCATACTCGTGTGCACACATCATGATATACAGTGGTCATATGGCAACAAATATGTGACCGGGGGTTGGGGCTAAGCCCTAGCCCGGACCCCTGCACCAACATATAACAAACTCAAATTAAAATGTATTTAAAACCATACATATAACAAGGCGTACAGTGGGGTGCATTGGTAGCGCATACTATGCAAAGGGTTTACATGTGGGGAGAGGTCACGGGGTCGAACCCAGTGGACTCCAATAAAATTTTATACAACAACCAATAACAAGGTGCCACATGGCAACCCATGACTGGGCCATGTGGCACCATACAACCAACCAAATACTGTCACGTGTCACAATGTCATTCTCTCTCAGCTGCCAACTGTCTGCCACTTAGATCTACCACGTGTCATATGGACTTCCATGTCAGCAACCGTACAGACTGTACAGTCAACACCCCTTTTTTTTCCTTGTTTGTCATTTTGAATAGAACGCGATATCTCTCGCTCCCGACATCCGTTTGAAACAAAATGAGTTGCGTTGGGTTCATAACAATGAGACCTACACTCTTGTTCGATTTGAAGCAATTCTGAACACTTTTAATTTTTGAGCAAAATTTGATCCCCTGGATCACACCTCGCCATTGGAAAGCTTTTGGACCTCCAAAAGACTATTTTCAGTCTATCTGAAGATGAGGGTATAGATCCCTCACCTTTCCAACCTCAATCCACTTGGATTTTCTTGGATTTGTACCTTTAAGACCAACTCGAAGATACTCCACATTTCCTCGTTTTGAAGTTCGCATTCTCCTGTCAAGGATGGTGTCTTCATGCAATTCTGTAAGATATTCTGGGGAA
>JASDQU010019811.1:6555-22464 GCA_032191745.1 Picea mariana
CTCATCTCTGTTGGATTGCAGATACAATTGAATACCCAGTAGCGCTCTTTGATGGAGTGACCCAAGTGGATGGGAGATGTTACGGTGCTAGGGGTATTATTAAACTATCTGCATCAACGGTATACAAATGGTTTGTAAATTATGGAGTGGGTACAAACATGAAGGATGAATTAATGGGAGTCTGGAAAACCTTACATATTGCAATATATCTCTCCATTCAAAATCGTCATGTACTTGGTGACTCCTCTGTTATTATAAGTTGGATAAATAAAAAAGGTAACCTCAGGGTTTGTGCCTTGGAAGGATGGAAGCAAAGAATCAGTTTATTAAAGGGAAAGGTTGTAGAAACAAACTTTTATCATATCTTTCGTGAATTCAACATGGTTGTGAATGAACAATCAAAAAGAGCACTGTGTGAACCAGAAGGATATATTGTGATACATAAATGGTCAAATGGTATAGAGGGTACTAGAATCATCATGATCAATATCTATTGATGGATGGCGCCTTCATTTATCTCTATTTGATCTCTTTTTGTTTTTGATTATCCATCAAAGTTTATTTTGCTAGACTTGATCAGTATTTTCAGAACTATTGGAAGCTATGTATTGGAGATATTTTGTGTCCGATTATGGACAATCTCCATTTTTTGTTAGTTTTTTTTTGGTTTTTTTTGTATCTCTTACATCTGAACAGTTATTGGTATAGTGCTTGTATGTTTGCGGTACCTTATTTGGGCTATTTTATATAGTGGCCGATATGGCGTATTGTAAAAAATTATATACTCAATATAATTGTGTTAATTTTCTTCTGGAAAAAGTTGACTCTTTAGATTATTCCAACAAATTTGTAAGCTCTAGATATCGCGTGAATGATACTCTAGATTATTCCTTTGTGTATATAAATGATCTTCTAGTTCAATGGAAGGCAATGTGTATGTGTTTGAGTTGTAGCTCTTATTAGTATTGTGTGTATGCTTGTGTATTTTAGTTATAATTGAGTCTACCCCTATAACTTTTAATCTGGTATCAGAGCACAGGACTGGGTTAAATCCATCACGGGAGGGCCCAGGATCTTGAGAGAAGAGTCATCGTGGCTGAGAGAGGAATCCAGTAGTTGGCCACAAGAAACTAACCACAATGGTGCTACAAAATCTCGAGAGGTGTCGACAAAGGACATCGTAGATAACATTGTTGGTGGGCGACTATGAGAAACAACCATTGTGGAAGAAGAGAACGAGAAAGGTGTTAGGTCATGCGAGAAGTTTGTTCGGTTGGGAAGAACTGCGCCGAGGCTATTGAGATTGAGGAGGACCTGACGGTGTTTGCAACTCGTTGGAGGGCGTTGCCTGATAGGGTTTGAATCTAGTGGCATTTCGCTTGTTAGCTTGTCTATGTAATACTATATTGGTGTGATTATTGTTGGAAAGTTGGTGTGTATACTCTGTATCCAAAGTATGGGCATGTGGAGGACAAACCTTCTCTAAAATTAGGGGTGTTTGTCGAGAGAGAGACTATTAGAAATAGTGTGTCACCTGTAGAAAATTGTGAGGGATATTGCCATGAAATCCCCACTTTTTCGTAATCAGATCCAAGCTCATTCTATTGAATACAAGATATGGTGGACAATCAATGCTCTAAAAATCGATTTGGTCATTGAAATGGGACTTTGTTTTGCTAGATAAGTTTTGATTCCATAACTATAAATTCTCCAGTGGTGATGTAATTTTGAATCTCCCTATAAGCATAATGAGTGGCGTTTTGCTTCATTTGATTTCATTTTGGCTCACTTGTGGAGAAATATATTGTGCATAGCTTGGCTTGAAATCGTTTTATGAGAACAATTATAGTGAGGGGCAGTTCAAGTGAAGGTTATGGGATCTCTTGTGAGTCTATTTTGTTGTGATTGATCTACTCCAAGTTGGGTTTTTTCATTGAAAATTTTGAGCTATTAATATCATGTGTAGGCATGCATTTAACCAGTATCTGAGATCCAAAGGATTCAAGGTCAAGCATGTGTTTCAAATAGCCTTAGTGGTTTTTGTGTGCATAAGGTTGTTTTTGTGTGTTCATCTTTGTTTGATGTACGGTCTATGTGGTTTTTCAGCTATATTGGTTATGACCAGGTAGATAAAAATGCAATGCTCTTAAGCCTAAACTCATTGTTTTTTTTGCTAGTGCTTATGCACACCATTATGAATATGCTCATATGTGCAATATTATGTCACATATAAGCATATGTAAATGGGAATATGTAATGGGCTTGTAAATTGTTGAGCATTTATTAAAGCATGATCGCTTATTGTACCTGATTTGAATCATTTTAATTGAGCAAAAGTGTTGTAGGGGGTGCATGATTGCTTGTACCCTACAACCCAAAAGTTCATGGTCCCAAATGTAAAACCTAGCCATATGAAAGTTGAATTACCTAGGTGTTTAGTAATCCTTGTTGAGTGAGGCCTACGTGCATTAGTGGTGTAGAACATGTAATAATGTAGGATGTATCCCTCTTATGGATAGAGTGGATGCAACATCAAGTTGTGGAATTAACCACTAGGTAGGTACAAGGGTGGCGAGTGTACTCATATTTAAGATTTACGTTGAGACGAAGAAGTTGGATATTTGATTAAGGGGGGAATGTGAGTTAGAATAATCTCATAGTGTAAGTTGGTTGGGACCAGGTTATGATCAAAGGAAAATATAATGTGTTGATGAACCATGTAGGTGAAAATGATTCCTAGAGAACTAGTGAGCACAGTAGTTGGCACCCATGTATCTCGGTAGATGGATTTATTTTTATATGGACATCAATGATCACTTGGTTGTAGGTAAAAAATAAGAAGCAGAAAGGTTGAGGATAAAGCTCATAGTGAAGAAATCCCAAGTGAATGTGTGCATTGTAAATTAGTTTCCCCATCATGATGTTCGTGGTCAGCCGAAACCACTTGTATGTAAAGTTTGTGGTCATCTAGAAACCATTTGGTGCGATGGTTAGTGGTCATCTAAAAACCTCATGTAATGGTGTAAGGTACATTGATAAACCCCCTAGAAGATATAAGGTTAAGAGTAAGTAAAGTAAAAACCCTGGATATGGTGAATTGGTTGAGGGTAACCCATGGAAAACCCATGATATGATTAAGGTTGTAGCCATTAGATTTTGTCTCCTCCCATCATCAAATTGGTACAAAATAAACAAGAAGAATGATGCAACAACATTATCTCTCAAAGCTTGTATTAGAGCATACTTCTCAAGTTGCAGTAGAAACCAGGTTTGATATTTTGAGATGGAATACAATGAAAGGGGGAGGAACATCAATCAACATCAACATTATAGATTATTGATGCAAGTTTATGTTGTAACAGAAAAGTAGAATCTTTTGGAAGATCCTGTTGAAGGGGAAGAAATTGACTCTATAAGAATTGCAGAGCATGAGCATAGCAAAAAAGGTGAATCCCACTGCGTAGAAACACATGTGGATGATGTAAATGAAGTTGATATCAAGAGTTGTAATCCTAGTTGAGACTTAGACCAGTAGGCCATCATGCTATGAATTTTGTGAGCGCATAAAGGCATTTTCGATTATGAATTTTAATAGTCATAATTAAGGGGGAGTGTTGAAACAAAGTAATTACTCCCACTTATGGTAGGTAAGCTAGTAGCTTCTAGATATCTTTGTAGGTAAATTGACTAGCAGACTTTGTCAAAATATTCCAAAGAATTCCTAGAAACTCTCTATAACTCTCGTGAGGGAGATCGAGACTCTCTCCTTGGTGTATTTATACATGTTCTTTATTCATTGGAGAATGTAAGGGAAATAATTTATGTATTCAAGTTTGAGTTCAGTTTGTTGTTCCCTTGCTCTTGAAAACATAAATTATTCCCCTTGCATTCTCCAATGAAAAAAGAACATGTATAAATACACTAAGGGGAGAGTCTCAATCTCCCTCATGAGACTTCTAGAGAGTTTCTAGGAATTCTCTAAAATATTCTGACAGAGTCACCTAATCGATCTACCTACTAGGCTATCTAGAAGCTACCAGATTACCTACCATGAACAAGAGTAATTACTTTTTTTCAACACGTGTGTGGAGGGATTGATTTAATGGCAACGAGCAATGTGAGACTGCATGATTTGTGCACCATCCTAGTATCGCACTCAGGATTCATCAGATATTAATTTCAATCTCCTCTATGAATCACAAAAGAAAATTTAAGGAGACTACGTATTCTAAACACATTCAAGGAGATTGAAGGGAGGGATGCAACAATAACTCTCTCTTGGAATAGTTCTCCTGCTCTGGCTATATGACCTCTTTTCCTTCACAATGTTTTACAAGGAAGGGATCCGTTGGGGAGGACTTTGTGTTTAAACATGCCAACTATTTTCCCTCGATTATTGGGATATGGGCAAATCTCTTGGCTCTTATTATTCTATAGTTATCTTAACCAAATCATCTAAAAATAAAATATGGACATGCATAGTTGTTTGATCAGTTTGTGATCAATTTGTGTAACTGTTTGATCATTTTGTGACCAGTTTGTGTAACCGTTTAATCAATTTGTGTAAGTGTTTGATAGATACCATATATCTATGTATGCCCATAGAGGAAAATGGGGAGTGTGGGATTAGTGTGAGAAAATGGTTGTAATCTTGGTTTGGCTGTTGTAATTCTCCCTTGACCAATAAGAATATAGATTATCATTGCCCCATGGATGTTTCCCTTCAAAGGTTTTTACCACGTAAATATCTACGTTCAATTGTGTGATTTTTGTTGTGTCCTGTTATTTTTCCATTAATATATGTGTGTTTATGCTTCTGCTACTAAATAAGTGGTATCATAGATTAGAAGGAAGGAAAGACGCCAAAATATAGTTTTTCCATTGAATGTGTGGAGGACGAAGGATTGAATCAGAGAAAGGAAAATATTTCTTGGACTATCGCTCCTAAGCCCGTTGAAGGGGTGCGATAGTCAGTGTCATACTTGTGAACTCAACAATTTTGGATATCATCACTCTTTGAGCTCTTTGGGAGGAGAGACACCTAGATTTTTTTCATCGCTGATCACGTTTTGTTTTAAAAGTGTGACTTGAAAGTCGAGGTATGAAAGTGGATTTGTTATGCATGGATCCTGAGGTATAAAAAAATGATTTTTTGATTTCATTATAAGAAAATCACCTTTTGTAAATTAATTTGGATGATCACCTTGGTAAATATAGTATTTGTTTAAAGAGGTGGACGTTTCTTTTTTTGGAAAAGGGGATAAAGGAATACATTTCATAAAGGATCGACTTTAAAAATATATGGGTGGATGTTTTCTTAAAGGGTTTTAAGAAATATATGTATTCTGTATTTTGGGGATTTAAACATTTTCATTAATATTTTTGGGTGTTCAACATTGAACCTATATCATTGTTCCTTCATATTAAAATCTTTGTTTTATGAGTTGTAGTTTTGGGTAGTTTTTGCTAATGGAAAAAGTGCAGAGTTAAAAGTTTGAGGTGGAGAAATTCGATGGAAAAAATAAATTTGAGATATGGAAATTCAAGATGTGGGATCTTCTCATACAACAAGGATTGCAAAAGGTTTTGGTGGAAAAGACAAAGAAACTGGCAAGCATGATAGATGAGGACTGGGAATATCTAAATGTAAGAGCCCTCGATACCATTCGTTTGTGTATGGAAGATAAATTTTTGTTTAATATCGTCATAGAGGAGACACCAACAGGATAATGGAATAGAATGGAAATCATTTACATGAAAAAGTCCTTGACGAACAAAGTCTTCTTGAAGGGACGATTTTATACCTTATGGATGAAAGAAGGTACAAAAATTGTCAATCATTTAAATGTTTTCACTACTTTGATTTGTCAATTATCTAGAATGGAAGTAAAATACAAAGATGAGGACAAATTGGTCAAGTTATTGTGTTCATTACCTGAATATTGGTATGATTTTGTGGTTTAGCACAATAGATGCCATTGATTATGATACTTTTTTGGGATCTTTGTTGATTGGGGAGATCAGGAGAAAATTCATTGAAGAAACCTCAACATTGGAATACATAGTGGTTAGAGGTCAATCCAAAGAAACAATGAAGAATCAGAGACATACAAAAATATCTAAGTCAAAAGGAAAGAAAGGTAAGCTAAAATGTTGGTTCTATGGAAAATCTGGGAATCTCAAGAAGGATTGCAGGAAAAGACAACAAGCATACAAAGAGGACTCCACAAAGGAAGCAAATCCAACTGCAACAAAGTCAAGTTTAGGTATGATTGATGAGGTATTATCTACTTGTAATGTTTCACAACATCATAAGGATTGGTTATTAGACTCTAGTGCTTCTCATCATATGTGTCTTCATAGGAATTGGTTCTCAACTTAACAATCTATAGATGACAGTGTTGTTTTTATGGAAAATGATATTTCTTGTAAAATTATTGGTATTGGTAGTATTAGGGTTAAAATGTATGATGGTACTGTAAGAATGCTAATAAATGTGAGGTATGTACCCAAACATAGAAAAAACTTTATATTTTTGGGAGCTCTAGATTCTGGTGGTTATAAATGTACAGTTGAAAGTGGAGTATTGAAGGTGTCCAAAGGCATCTTAGTACTCATGAAGGCTAAAATGATCGAGAATATTTATCATCTAGAAGGAAGAAATGAATCAGATCAAGTAGCGATAGTATCTAAAAGTGCAAGTGACTCTACTCATTTATGGCATCAACGTTTGGGTCATATGAGTGAGAAAAGAGCTTAAGGTATTGGCAGATCGTAAGTTACTTCCAAGCTTCAAATATTTGAATTTGAATTTCTGCAAGAATTGTATTTTTGGAAAATATTGTATACAAAAGTTTAAAAGAGGAAGACATATAAGTAAATGCATCCTTTATTCCATTCATTCAAATGTTTGGGGACCATCCCCTACATTTTATTTTGGAGGATCTTCATATTTTGTAACATTTATAGATGATTACTGTAGAAAGGTGTGGATGTTTGTCATCTATTGTTGGGTAGTTCGTGGCAATATGACAGAAATGTGATGCATGATGGGAGAAAGAACATGTACACTTTGGAGAAAAATGGTAGGATGCACATGCTGCTTCCAATTAAGGAAAAAGAAGTGAAAACAAAGATGAGCAACATTGTACTTCTCATGAGTGGGAAGGAACTTCTTAAGGAATTCAATAAGAAGGAAGACATGCAATTCATTTTGGTTAGGAAGCCCATAATTGTTTTGAACAACACTAGGATAGATGATTTGTCGAAAGAAATTCAGGAATTGTTGGAAGAATTTGTTGATATAGTAGTGGATGAACTACCTTGTTTGTTGCCACCTATCAGGAGTATAAGTCATCACATTGATCTTATACCTAGAGCTAGTTTGCCAAACAAAGAAGCTTACAGATTGACGTCGTAGGAAAATGAAGAGGTTAAAAGACAAGTCCAGGATTTAATGGAAAAAGGATTGATTTGGGAGAGCTTGAGTCCATGCATTGTTCCAATAGTCCTCAGCCCAAGGAATGACGGTGGTTGGAGAATGTGTACAGACTCAAGGGACATCAATAATATTACCGTTAGATACAGGTTTCCATTGCCAAGGATGGATGACTTGATGGATTTCTTGAGTGGAGCAAATTCTTTTTCAAAGATTGATTTGAAAAGTGGATATCATCAGATTAGAATGAGAAAAGGTGATGAATGGAAGACAGCATTCAAGATGAATGAAGGGATGTATGAATGTCTTGTCATGCCATTTGGCTTGATGAATGTGCCCAATACTTTCATGAGGTTGATGAATGAAGTCTTGAAGGATTTCATTGGGAAATTCATTATTGTATATCTTGATGATATATTAATTTTCAGCAAAACTGAAGCACAACATTTGAAGCATTTCGCTGCAGTGATGAGAAGGTTACAGCAAGAGAAATTGCTTATCAACATGAATAAATCATCATTTATGAGGGAAAAACTCATTTATTTGGGTTTTGTTATCTCTGCAAATGAATTGAAAATGGATCCTGAAAAAATAAAGGTGATTAGAGATTGGCCATCACCAAAGAGTGTGTTTGAAGTTCGAAGCTTCCATGGTTTGTCTAGCTTCTACAGGAAATTAATCTGAAACTTCAGTGGAATTAGTGCAGTGATGATGGATACGGTGAAGAAAAGACATAAATCTTTTCACTGGACGAAGGAAGCGGAAAAGAGCTTCAACCTGTTGAAGAAGAAGATCACTTAGCAACCAATTCTGGTTTTACCATATTTCAGCAAGACATTCCAGGTCAGGTGTGATGCGAGTGGATTTTCCATTGGAGCGATCTTGAGCCAAGACAAAAGGCCGGTCACATATTTCAGTGAAAAACTGAATGAAACAAAGATTAAGTACTCCACGTATGACAAAGAATTCTACACAGTCGTACAAGTGCTGAAGAAATGGAGGCACTATTTGGTTCCAAAAGAGTTCATTTTGTACAGTGATAATCATGCTTTGCAATTTGTGACTTGACAGGAGAAGTTGAACCAAAAAACATGCTAAATGGGTTGAATACATGCAGAATTTTACTTTTGTGATTAAGCATATTTTTGGAACTGCTAACAAAGTTGTTGACACTTTGAGTAGGAAATGTTTGCTTATGTAGGAATTTAGAGTTAAGACTTTGGGTTTTGATAACCTCAAAGAAATGTATGGGGATGATCCAGATTTCGAAGAGGCATATGAGGCGTCTGAGAATCCAATTCTCAGGGACAGAAGCCAATGGACATAGTACATGATCCAGGATGGACTATTGTTCAGGGGAAATCAACTATGTATTCTGAAATGCTCCATGAGGGAGAATTTGCTGAAGGAAAATCAGAGTGGAGGATTGGTCGGACACTTCGATCATGAAAAAATGTTCTCAAAGTTGAATGGCTCATATTACTGACTAGGGATGAGGACAGATGTGAAGAAATTTATGGACAGGTGTAGAATTTGTCAGCACACAAAGGGAAAAAGGCAGAACGCAGGGTTATATCAGCCATTACCTATACCCGAAAGGTCGTGGGATGTAGTGAACATGGATTTCGTATTAGGACTGCCAAGGACACATAGGGGATATGATTCAATATTTGTAGTGGTATATCGATTTTCAAAGATGGCACATTTCATACCATGCCAAAAAACCAGTGACGCAACTCATATTGCGAACTTGTTTTTCAAGGAAGTCGTCAGACTTCACGGCTTGCCAAGGAGTATTGTTTTTGATTGAGATACCAAGTTTGTAGGAAATTTCTTGAGGACCTTATGGAAGAAGCTGGGGACAAACTTGTATTTTAGCTCAGTGTATCATCCTCAGATGGATGGAGAGATAGAGGTCATGAACAAGAGCTTGGGAGATTTGTTAAGGAGCTTAGTGACTGAACACCACAGTCAATGGGATCACATTTTTCCACAGGCAGAATTCGCTTAAAATGATTCACTCAATAGAAGCATAGGGTAGAGTCCATTCCAAATTGTATATGGAATGCAGCCAAGGGGAGTCTTTGAATTGAAATATTTAGAACAAGCTGAATTCAGGAGTGTTAGTGCAGAGGACTTTGCAGAAGTAATGAAGGAGCTTCATAGTAGAATCAAGGAGCAGTTGCAGAATTCAATTCAAGAGTACAAGCGTAGGGCAGATCAACACAGGCGATAAATTCAATTTGAAGTTGGTGATTTGATTCTTGTGCATTAGAGGAAGGAAAGGTTCCCAAGGGGAACATATAACAAGATGAAGATGAAGAAAATTGGATTGTGCAAGGCCATAAGAAAATTTGGGGCAAATGCGTATGAGATTGAATTACCCGATGGGGTCGGAATTTCATTGATATTCAATGTCGCGGATTTGTACCCTTACAAATATGAAGAAGAAGAAGAAGAATATGAACAAGAAAAGATTCAATGGACGAAACAAATGCCTGTAGCTGAAAAGCCACAGATGGAAGGTGTAGTTGACAAGAGGATTAGCAGAAAGACCAGGAGAAAATAGTATTTTGAATACTTGGTCAAGTGGAAAGGACATCCAGTTGAAGATGTCAGTTGGGAGGATGAAGTAGCAATTCAAAAGCATGGACAGACCATGCGAGAGCTCATGCATAGGAGTTCATGAAAATTTTCAAGCAAGGGAGTATGATGCAGGAGCATCGTATGAAGCCAAGGCACGCGCCTAGCCAAAGAGACAGTTGGACGCGCATACTAAATTAGATACGTTTTTGTGAAAACGTTGTGAATTTATCAAAATATGAAGCATTAATGTAATGGGCAAGAGGAAAGTGTAGTTTCATTTATATAGAATATCCAAACTGATTTGGAGTGTATGTTCCTATCTATAGGTTGTAATAGGAATTTTATGTGTTTAATGCAAGTAAGTAGATTTAAATGATAGATTAGACAGTTTAGGAGCTTAGGAGGGAAAATAGATGATAAACACCCTCAACCCTTGTATCATTGTAACATAATTCAGAATTCATAAGATTTAGAGCTGCACAGAGGGGAACAAAGAATTTTATGCATTTTTAGTTGTTATTTGCCATGTACAGGAGCACTGGGATTAATAGAAGAAAGTTTTGATTCCAATCTATGTGTTTTTTATGGTTGTTGGAACCACCTATTAAATGGTATGTTTCAGGCTTGTTTACACTCTCTGTATGCATTTTCTTTCAATGCTATTTGTGTATATAGGCTCTAGAGTTCTATGTTGAATGTTTGAATTTTGGATAAGGGGAGAAGGAGTTTCAGTTGTTTCTCTTTCTGATAAATTCTACAAAGAGTGCATTGGAGGGTCCGCAAGGAGTGCGTCAACCAAGCTCTGAGTTTCATCTCAGAACTCTCATAGGAGATTCAAATTGTGTCTTTACAGGAAAGACTGCTAACAGAGCATAGAGCCGTGTGAAGTGTGTGCAGGTTGGGAGAAGGGAACAAATTCTTTTAAACTCAAAGAGGAGTTGAATAATTCTCTGTTGCAAAGAGTACACAGAGCCGAAGACCCATATAACCTAAGGTTATTTGAAAATTTTCCACAAGGAGTGCATGCAGGGACCCTTTTGGAAGCCTTGAGTTCGTAATCGAAATCTCAGAAGGGATAGAACCTCTGAAGTGTTCGAATAAATATGGAGGTCGAAATCATCTCACAGAAGTCAAGTTTAGGAGGAAGGACACCAAGTCATTTGGCAGAAGTCTTAGAGAAGTTGAAACTGATGGTGGAATTTCTTCAGGAGGAAGTGTCGAAGTTTCGTGGACCATTGGATCTAATAGACCATTGAAGGGATTAAGAATAAGAGTCTTTCAACACCCATAAGCTTAGGAGGAGTAGTGACTGTTAGATCCAGATCAATGAGGATCGTTGATTCACATGTGAATTTTCCATATCGAGGATCGAGAAGTGGAGTAGTTTAAGGTTGGACTTGAGAGTTGCAAACTCCTGGGTTGTGAAATCCCGATACAGCTAGGACCATTGTATCGAGGGAGGAACACAGCCATAGATCTCATCGAAATCGTGATTTCGGAGTCGGGGATCTATAGAGGAAGGGGAATGACTATTGGTTGTTTGCTCGAGTTGAAAAATTTAGAAATTCCATGTGGACAGGTGGGAAGAACTCACCCCGTAAGTAGAGTAAAGTGGAGGAGACAAGTGGAATGTACCTATCGCTTTGGGTGGATTCAACCTGTGTTGACATATCGTGTTTCGGGGATTCGTAGGGGAAGAGCATGAGAGGTTGGAACTCCAATTCACGAAGTCGCAAACTGGGAAAGGTGCTTGCGTTAAGGATTGGATGTGGTCATATTGGAAAAGGGGCTGAAGAGGGGGCTTACTCCTTAAGCCCATTTGAAATTTCACATTTCGACTATTGCCAAGAGTTGTAAAGTGACCAAATAATGAGACCTGAAATTCTTTGTGGATTTATAGAAGGAGTTCAGTTAACCCTTGTCGTTGTTTAGAGAAGATCTTGCACGGATCTTGGCCTGAGGGCAAGATGTCTGCACCAGAAAGGTTAAGTTTAAATGTATTTTATTGGTGAATTTTTTGTTATTAACACATGTCTTGGCCACCCCATTATTTTTGAAGGTTATCTCGATCAGGAAAACACATCCCGAAACGGTGCTAACCAGTATAAGAAGAGTATTCCTAGAATACCACGGTGGTTGGGTTGAAGAGTGCCCCATGCAATTCAGAGAAGCAGGGATTAGCCATTTCTCGTCACTAGCACTTTCGGGCTTTTAAGGCCGCTTGGATGGAAGAAGGATAAGAGCAAAAAGGAAGAGGCTCAGGACCCCCCTAAAGGGATTTTTAGCTGAGCTTACCCAAGTAGAGTAGTATTCCAACCAAGCTAAGCTAATCAACTCCTTGACCGTGTGGTACTAAGGAAAGACAACTTAATTTATACTAACTAGACAACTTCTGAGAGGCTCCTGATGAAGACTCCTTGGATTCGATTCTTAGTATCATACAAAATTAAAATTACTTGAAATGAAACACCAGGCCATCCATGTGGCAAGGTCATGTATTGCTTTCACAAGCATTCCTCCTCGTCACTGAATTTCAAAGCTATCTAAAACTATATACAGAAAACAAGTAAATAGGTAGGTGACATATACGTCACAGCTAAATAATATGTATATGTATGCTGCTAAATAGTATAATTTTATTTGAGTGTATGGAACAGACCCCTCAATTGTTTTCAATTGTTTTGCGTTTTTTTTATTGTATTTAGCTCGTTGATTTTTGTATGGCCCCTTTAGGGGCAACCACCTCTAGATTAGTCAATGAAATGTTATACAATAAAAATATGACAAGATTAACTAATTACAAGTATCGATTACACCATTCAACCCAAAGGAGTGGGTTGAGGCTCTTTATGAGTGGCAAAGCCTCCATGTGCATGAAATCCCCAACTGTTTCCTTGTATGGGGATTGAAAATTTAGTGTTTGAAATTTAGAAATTGTGACGATTATCTATGCAAGTATAGATCAAATTATATGAACATAAATTCACAAGTAAACTACCCAAGCTATCTACACAAACTAAGCATATCAACATTGATATGTGTGCCAAAATTTTTGGAATGAGTGCAAGTGATACAAGGTGAATATGAGAGTGATTGGGTAGATTTATCGATCAAATTTGATGTTTTTTCTTCATTGTCCTGTTAGCCTCTTTGCCTCAAACAAGTCTTCAGGTGGTCCCTAACTGCTTAGGAGAAGCAAAGTAGGTGATCGGTTATGTCCTTGCAGGAAAACAACGAAGTTTTAGTATTTATTTATAGAAAAATTGAATTAAATGTAACAGAAATTTGCACATAAAAGGTATATAAAAGCCAACTAAGATGGTTGTCCCGTGGGGGGATATTGACTAAAATGACCAATTTTCCTATTTGAGACAGCAAGGTTAATGGTAGGAAAACATAACAGAAATATACCTAAACAAAAAGGGGAAGAAAACAAGAATGAACAACCAACTAAGGGGCTTATTTGAGGGCTTTCCTAAGGGGCCCTAGGACTCCGAAAAACCAGCTAAGGCTGAAAACAATTGAGTACTTTAAAAAATATGCACTACAACACATCAAACAAGTTAAACCAAGTTGTTAAAAAATGAAAGGAAACAATTTAAACCCAAGGAAACAACAAAAAACACCTAGCTAACCAATCCTTCCCAGAGATAGCTAACATAACAAGAATTTACTTCTACCCCTCAACCCTTAACCAACAAGTGACACATGCAACAATTAAAATCTAACAAGTATCACACGCACAAAGAGTCTTGGAAACTTAAAGCAGAGCTTTGTTACTATATTCATCCTCCATTTTTACAATGCCAACCCTCTTATTTATAAAGGAGAGATGAAGGCTTAGGGTTAGTTCACAAGACACTTGTCACTTTTGGAAAAGTGACAAGTGGACCAACCCTAAATTTTTTTTGTCTTTTTACCAAAAAGTAATCCTATCCACAAGGTATTTTATCCAAAAGGGATCCTAAAGAGAACCTTATCCAAAGAGGGAATCAAATCAGATTTGATTTGACCCTTTAATTACAATGTATACATGCCAAAAAACAAAATTATGGGAGACTACATATTACAAAAAGTCATTTTTCATAAAATGACAAAAAATGATCTGACACCTCATTATATTCCTTGGGATTTGTGCCACCCCAAAGGATCATTGATTGATTCCATGTTTTTCAGTTGTAGATGAGGTTGTTGGATTACTGAGAGGGGGGGTGAGTCAGTAATAGAGCAATTTAATCCTTTTTAACCATATAATCCAAGTGTTATATCAATGTCGCATTATCATCCAATAACTGCAGAGTAAATAAGAAATGAAAAAATGAACAATCATACACATACACAGTACACTAGTGTTCTACGTGGAAACCCAAAGCGAGAGAAAACCACATAATGTTTTTTCTTATATGTCTTGAAGAATTACATTCATTRGARGCACCAACTTCCTTTGTKTTCCAATTGCAACTCGAAGGAGGATCCAACCCCCTTGTTTCTCAKCCTAYARCCTGAGGTAATATCCAACTCCCYTATTCTCTAKCTACAACCAAAAGGAGGCTACAAMCCCTATGTTCTCYGACTACAACCGGAAGGTGGCTACAACCACYTKTYCTTGCMTCGTCCAACCACCCTGAAGTAGAAGTAGAATGATAGAACCACTGTCACACTATCAYTGAGAGATATATCACTATAAACCTRTACCAATAAACCTGAACCATGCATCAACCATGTATCAACATGTACCTCAACCTGTAACCAACCTGTACCATAAAYARGTGCATCAACCATGCACCAACCTGTACCAAMACAACCTGTAATCAACCTGTACCATAAAMAAGTGCATCCAACCATGTACCAATTATGTACCAATCATGTGTCAAATACKCATCAACTATGACTCATCAAAATGTACCAACATCATCAACTATAMACCTCATGTATGTGCCAACTCATCAACTACTTRTCTCAACCATGTACACAACCTRTACCTTAACCAAAAGACCTCATCAATTTCATCATCAAAATATGATTTGTAACTCTGTAATAGACCTGGTGTATATGATCACATACCTGCAAACCTTCCTTAACTTTCACAACAATAGACTAGCATTTTCATCAACCTTTTCTTTAGTCTCACATGACTATTTTGGGATTAGTCAACAAACTTAACTTGAAATAATCATAACTATGTACTTTTAATGAATAAAGATCTGAAAATAGTACACAATGTTCTTCAATTTTTTTTGTGCAATTCCTCCAGGTGGGCACTACTTGGAACCTCTCAGAAAATGAGTTATAGCAAAAATGACATACCTTGATGAATTTTGGCTTATTCTAGAGAGCGACCTTGTAGAGCGTGCCCCACAAGAAATATTTGTTGAATGGATTTGAAAATTTTACAAAGAATACTAAAGACTATACTCTAACCAACTCATTTGTTCTTATTGGATTTGGATATGTTATGACTATGTTATGATGTTTTTACCTGAAACACATGTTTTAGACTAGTTTCAGGACTAGCCACAAACCCTATTTTCCATGGAGTGTAACTCCAAAAACACAATGACCCACAAGATGAATATTTTACCATAGATACTTGGATATGTTTCCTCAGTGGACTATAAATTTCATGGTCTGAATCATTCTATAAATTATTTTTTTTCAGAAATGGTTTGCATGGAGTGATAACTAGTTTGCAATGTTCCATTCCAAACCTATTTAGTATTTCTTTGATATACTTGGTTTGAGAAATAAAAATTCCTTGGTTTCTTTGACATATCTAAAGTCCCAAAAAGAAGGATAGTTCTCCAAGTAATGACATTTCAAATTCATTCTGCATATCCTTTTCAAATTGATGGCTTAACCTGTCATCATCACTACCAAAAATAATA
>JASDQU010019812.1:0-11712 GCA_032191745.1 Picea mariana
CATCGACTACAATTCTTGAGAGGTGTGGCACATGGGAATAATTTAGTTTTTTTTTTCTTTTTAAATTAATTTAAAAATATAACAATTGTAGTGAAAAAATCACCTACCACCAAGGTTTATTTAGTCGCATCAATCACATCCTACCAATAACAAGTTTAGTTTTTAATGTTTCTAAAATATTAAAAATATTAAAAAAAAACAAAAAACAAAGATATAATTTTTATGAAATAGTTTGCAAAGACACTACAAAATGCATCAAAATGGAACAATTAATGCAACAAAACCAACAAGATAATACCCGGTCAATGATAGTTGGCCACAAGGCAGTTGCTAAAGTCCATTCCTAACTTAGGATCACCCAACTCATTAGTTCTCAATTGGTAAGGTTCCTTTGATATAGGGTTGGTTGTTGATTAAGGTTGGTTGTCATTGATGCCAACCCTTGAAGAAAGCCTCGTAGCACAAAGGTTTGGGTAATGGACCCAAGATTGTTTGATGTAAGGATGACTCATTATTGTCTTGCCATGGTTGATAAGAAGTAAATATGGATGAAATCCAAAGTGGTCCCCTTATGGTGAAAGCCCTCATGGGAAGACGCTTTGCAGATTGAGTTATCTAGAAGTATGGATAGAGAACCCATGCTTAAATGTGGAATAATGAGATGAAGGACAGTGAATTTGTCAGGGAAACTATCCTAGATGGATAGTGCTTGTCATGATGTTTCTGGTGGTATGTGGAACGTCACATAACTCCTCACGGTTAGAGAGTTATGACCATATGAAGTTGGAGAACCCCTCATGAGTCTTATAGAAGCCCCTAAGCGTCAAAGTGCTTTGCAAAAGATTTTTTTTTAAATGAAGAAGCCCTAAAATAAGGAAAGTGTAATGCTACATGAAGATATAAATAAGAGGCAAATCTCATTCATTATGAACACACTTGTACATATTGTATATCTATTTTCTTGTGTAAAGCTTATTGTAAATACTTGTGGATACATCTGAAGTGGCGAACATCTGAGGTAGCATGAAGGGTTGATGACGAAATTCTTGGAATTATAGAAAAACCCTATTTTCTGAGGTGTACACGGGTTGTCTATGTATAGGGTGCATACATGCTAAGTTATACGTGGGTTGTCTATGCATAGGGTACGTACGTACGCGAGCTATCTGTGTACAGGGTGCGTACATGTTGGTAAAGCCATGAAAGTTGAGAAGATGAAGATGCAAAGGTTCTATATTCTGAGATCAAGCTCCCAGGAAGGTCTAAAGTGCTCATATACATCATATCCATCCNGGTGAAAGCCCTCATGGGAAGACGCTTTGCAGATTGAGTTATCTAGAAGTATGGATAGAGAACCCATGCTTAAATGTGGAATAATGAGATGAAGGACAGTGAATTTGTCAGAGAAACTATCCTAGATGGATAGTGCTTGTCATGATGTTTCTGGTGGTATGTGGAACGTCACATAACTCCTCACGGTTAGAGAGTTATGACCATATGAAGTTGGAGAACCCCTCATGAGTCTTATAGAAGCCCCTAAGCGTCAAAGTGCTTTGCAAAAGAATTTTTTTTAAATGAAGAAGCCCTAAAATAAGGAAAGTGTAATGCTACATGAAGATATAAATAAGAGGCAAATCTCATTCATTATGAACACACTTGTACATATTGTATATCTATTTCCTTGTGTAAAGCTTATTGTAAATACTTGTGGATACATCTGAAGTGGCGAACATCTGAGGTAGCATGAAGGGTTGATGACGAAATTCTTGGAATTATAGAAAAACCCTATTTTCTGAGGTGTACGCGGGTTGTCTATGTATAGGGTGCATACATGCTAAGTTATACGTGGGTTGTCTATGCACAGGGTACGTACATACGCGGGCTATCTGTGTACAGGGTGCGTACATGTTGGTAAAGCCATGAAAGTTGAGAAGATGAAGATGCAAAGGTTCTATATTCTGAGATCAAGCTCCCAGGAAGGTCTAAAGTGCTCATATACATCATATCCATCCATTGTTTCAAAATGTATGTCTTATTTCTATGAATAATTGGATTTTGATGTGTGCATGAGGAATGGCAATAGAGATTTGAGGATTCTCCCTAGAGACACTAGTAGCTACATGGGATCTTCTGCATAAGTCAGATCTACTGAAATACAATGCTGGTACATTCATCATTGATACTTCTTGTTGAGGCACATCTTGTATTTCTTGGCATATGGCTAAGGGTTTTTATGGTACATGGTTGAGATCTTGTATTTGTTGATGTATTGAGAGGTTGAATATCAAAAAGGGTTTGATGACTAAGATCATGTGAGGGAGAGTATACTTGTTCATGATTTCATACAGCTATATAGCACATGACTACAGAGAGACATACTTGTCTTGAGTGAATGAGAATTCATGCATAAGGTACAGTTACAGTCTAGATACAGTGACAGGTTACAGATATATGTGAAAGAAGTTACAGAGGGTCAGAAGTTTTCAAGTGAAAGAAAACCCTAGTTCTAGAAGTCATACGCGAGCTGCATAACAGAAAGGGTGTGTACATACGTGGGATACATAACAGATATGGCACGTACATATGCGGGCTGCACCACTACAGGTCACGTATCTGTTGTATTTTAGTAGATACATGTTCAGTTCAGGTACAGATTGATTATAGGGCGGTTGTACAGACTGGATACAGGTCAGTGGTACATGTTGTTATAGTTGTACAACAGTATATCTCACAGTGACAGGTTCGCAGTGATTCCATCATTTTACTTATACTTCAGAGTAGTTGGACGGGGCAAGGACAAGTGGTTGTAGCCACCTTCCAGTTGTAGCTGGAGAACATAGGGGGTTGTAGCCTCCTTCTTTTTGTAGCCAGAGAATTGGGGAGTTGGAGCTTACCTCTGGTTGTAGCCTGAGAAACTAGGAGGTTGGAGCCTCCTTCCAGTTGCAGCTGGAAAACAAAGGAAGTTGGTGCTTCCAATGAATGTAATTCTTCAAGACATATAAGAAAAATCATTCTATGGTTTTCTCCCGATTTGGGTTTCGACGTAAAACACTGGTGTATTGTGTATGTGTGTGATGTTCATTCCTTATTGCTCATTATTGGATAATAATTCTACATTAATATAACACTTGGATTATTTGGAGAAAAAGGATTATAATTACACTATTATGGATTCACCCCCCCCTCTCAGTAATCCACAATTGGCTCCAAGAATTAAATATATCTTATAGTTCACCTCTCCCACCAAAGGAAACCGTGGTAACTCTTCTATGAATACATCCAAATATTATTCGATTATGGGAATTTGTCTCTCCTCTATGATTTATTCTTCTATGGATTTAGTGACATGAATGAGGTATCCTTTACATCCCTTGCATAGGCTATGATTATCCTTCATGGTTGAGATTTTTTTGACTACTATAAGAGTCTTTTCTCCTCCATGTATTCTAGTTATTGATCCTCTAATTCAATTTTCCACTCAACTCCTTATTTTTTTGAGCCTCGAATCCTCATAGGTTAGTCCTCCACATTACTTCTGACAAGGTATTTGATATGAATGTTCTAAATTTATCTTTGACTCTTCACTAAGTCCAAGGGCATATTTTTCTAGTTCTACAAATATGCATTCATACTCTTCCTCTATCATACTACCTTGCTTGAGTGAGTAATACGCATATTATTTCTTTCAATAGTAAATATCACCAAGGTTATTCTCCTTGAAGTGTGTCTTGAATTGATCCCAACTTAAGTTCCCTTCATCCAATTTTTCCTTTTGCTTGAGATGGTCTTTTCCAAAGGCTTGAAATCATACAAAATAATTCACCTTTCAATGTTCACCAACCATGATTCAATCTCATTTCATCTTTCGATGATCCCATCGAAAGTGGGAGTCTTCTACTTCCTTATATCATAACCCAAATTGGGACACTTAAGAGACTCCTTTTGAGTAGGTTCTTATTCCTCTAAAAATCTCTTAGCCTGATTATTTATCTTGCATCCCAAAGAATCTAGCATACCCTTTCTTTATTGGAGGTAGCATGACTTCTCATTAACTTGGATTTGTATATTCTGCTCTTCATAGTCCAAATCCTCATGGATCTAGTAGTCACTAAGCAGAACATGACCTTAACTAGCCCCCCTACTCATGCTCCAAGTTTGTGAACTAGAAGTGTCCATACCCAATTCTACTTGTAATATAGGGAGGTTCAAAAGTCATCAAAAAGGGATATGTGCTTTGGGTGCAAGTGTAAATACATTATATATCTACCACATCTAAATTCACTCCACCTAGGGTTTTTTTACTTTTCAATCTTTTGATTCAATCTCTGTACTGGCTCACTTTTATTGCATCCATAGAAAAATGGGATAAACCTTGTCTCCTTCGGCGACTCATAAGATTATGGCCAAAAAATAGAGGTTTTTAATATTGGAAAACTTCACTTAGAAACTTATACCTCCAAACTAACTTATCCACAAGGTGTGGTCTCCTTATCACTTATCCATTATCCAATCCTTAAATACATCTATTCCATGGGAAGACACATGGGGTGCATGAACCTTGAACTCAAAATGATATGAAAGGATATCCTTGCGAATGTTGTGTTCCTTGACATGGATATTGCAAGTATGCTATGTAGATGATCTAGAAATAAAAGGAAAATTCTAAAATCTTGTTAATTCTATATTATCTATTGTGACTATTAAATTAAAATCATATAATAATTTCAAGATAAAAAATAAAAAATTTAAATGGCATTCAACTTTATGGAAATTGTATCAATAATAAATTTAAATTTATATTCTACATCAATAAATAATTGAGTTCGACAATTAAACTAATTGAAATTTCTATGATGATAATCAAACTCTATAACAATAATAAAAAATGACATTTGGCTAGATAAAATTTCTATAATGAAATGAAATTCAAAATTTCAAAGAAACATCAACAAATTAAAATTTCCATTATGCAAGGAATGTTTTCTCAATCAAAAGAATTATCATTAATGTACATGGCAAGTTGAATTCCCTTGTTACCACAATGAAAATCTAGGTTAATTTAATGATGCATACATTTATTTGAATTTAGGAATGCGATGGATGATATTATTTCAATTTCCTTATAAGCATATTTGTTTACCAAAAAAATGTCATATGCATTTTATATATACATATATGTATACAACCCTTATCTGGAAAGTCACCCATAAATTTTAATGTGTGTGTGTGGGATGATATGTATATAGGGGCTAATCCTTGTGTCCACACACAAGGGTTATGGAAACACATAGAACAATTATATACTAAAAAGAGTAAAAGAAATAAAATAAAAAGCCAATACCGCCTGTTAGCACCTAATTTACAGTGATAAAATTGTATTACCTTCTCCAATGTTTATTGGGTCAATATGGTTTGTTTGATTCAGTTTGTTTTTTGGTCTGGTCTAGTCTGTTGTCAATAGTATAAAAGTATATAATAAGTCTTAAAAATTGTCTTCCATGAGTCACTGTCGGGTCAAAAAGTCAGTTTGTTCTATGAAAATCTTGTCTCCCTGACAACATAGTTGCAGGTTCAATTATCATTACCTTTGTTGAAGTTTTGAACATTCTATAGCCAATTGTCGCTACCAAAAGTTTTGTATTAGGGTTTAAAGGGTAATTAAAGGTTATATTTATTTTCCTATATAAATGTCAAATAAGTCAAGCAAACCATATTCATTGATCTGTTTAAAGGGTTATCATATATTTATACATCCCAAATCCGATTGTTATGAGCCCTATCAAATCATAATCAATTGTTTTTCATGTCATTTCCTAAGTTCGTTATCCCACCGCCAAATCACTAAAATTATTGTGCATTCCCGATGTGACCTTAATACACACTGATTGTGTTATTTTAAATCATTAATCCTCGATGTTTTTCCCCACTTGAATTCTAACCCTATTCATTCTAATTGCTGGCATAGCACGACAAAATTCTCAGCTTTTAGGAAATGGGTAAAGGAGGAAATGTTTTACGCATGGAACTAGAAGTTATCGAGYTGTTAGAAGCCTATTATGAGTTCTCTAACCAATTCAAACATGTTGGTTGGTTATCTCTATGTGAGAAGGTTTGAGGATCCAATCCAGAGGTTTCCAAAGCATTTGCAAAAAGATTTGATGGAAACAAAGATCGAATTTGGATATTTGACACTGCAAGTTTCAAAAGCATCCATTGAAGCTRYTGCTAAGCTACCCACAAATGGAGAAAAATAGTTTAAGAAACAAACCATTACGAATAAAGAAATATGYCAGTTCTTAAAGCTAGAGCATCAAAATCCTAACAAAAGAAAAGGTATCTGAAGGARCTAGCTCAAGGATGAATGGGGYGAATTGTTGAAGATGGTTTACAGGTACATCACCTATGAAGATAGATATACCATTACCTTGATGTATCACATGAGGTTTTTACTGCATTTCAAAGTAGAAAGGAGAATGAGTCTTCCATTTTTCTTGTTAAAGAGATTAACAAAATTTCAGTTAGAGTTCAAGATCATTGTGAAAACACCAAGCATAGTGTTTTCCACTGGGGTTTAATCAAATTATTAATCGTGGAGGAGTTGAACAAAACAAAAAAACTTGGCAACATTTACTGGTTATTTTTAAAGAAGAAATTGATGAGCCTCAAGAAATAGAAGCACATACCCCCATTGAAAGGATTAAAACTCTCAAAAACCCTATAGGTATGATTATTGAGTATTCCTCTACAGAACAAGAAATAAAATAATTTACAAGGATGACTAGGAGTGCTGGAAGAAAAAATGTTATTGAAGAAAAGAACACATCAAAAGATGCAGCATAATCTGTTCTAGAGTAGAGAAGTTCATCTCCTGAGGTTAAAAGGGTTTGTAATGAGAAAAAGAGAAAATAAGTTACTATTGATTCAATAACTACAAATCCATTCATTGAGAAACCTTCCAATAGCACAACAGTTAAAATTGATCTAGGAAATATTCTCATAAAGTTAAACAGAAAGCACCAAAGGACCACACACTCATTTGACCAATAAACTAGGGCCAAATGCAAAATCAATTACAGACCCCTCTTTAAAGAAAACAATCCTCACAAGAGAAAATGATTCAGAGGGATCCTTGCCAGAGAATGAAGACATAAAAGAGAGACAAAGCTTCCTAAACATGTTCCAGACAAACTGAAGAAGAAGAATAATAAGGGAGCAAAGAGTACAGATCAGATCACTCATCAACCTGAAGAAATCAAT
Source organism: Picea mariana (assembly GCA_032191745.1). Taxonomy (NCBI): domain Eukaryota; kingdom Viridiplantae; phylum Streptophyta; class Pinopsida; order Pinales; family Pinaceae; genus Picea; species Picea mariana. The sequence goes on from JASDQU010019812.1 coordinate 7,258, forward strand.
CAATCTTTGGAGCTAGGAGATGTGAAACTTTAAAGTCTCATGTCAATTGAATAAAATGTGCATGATGTAACTGCAACAACTACATGAGTACATGTGGTTTCATCTCAACCAAGTCAGGGTAAAAAAGTCTTAAACTTACCATATTCAGATAGAGAAGACTCTGAGCCAGAAAAGAATGAACATAACAAGGAGGTACTAGTACATGAACCGGTCACAACAACATATCCAAGCAACAAAGGGGATAAGAAGACAGAGAAGCTTCAGAAAAAGTTGAAGAAATTTAAGATATTGATCAAGCACCTCAGACATGAGAATGCTATGTTGAAAAGGAAGAGTAAAAAGGTCAGGAAAAAGAAGGACAAGTTGGCTATCAAACATAGTAAGTTGTGTGCTTGGGCTCAGAAGATATACCACAATAATGGTAAGTTGTTTAGATAGGGCAATAAATTAAAAAGAAATTGGTTGCAGGAGAAACTCAGAAACCAAGATAGGGACAATCTCAAAATACTTGTAGAATTTATTCATCATGTCATGTAAGGAGAAGTACAAATATTTCAAATGGTAAGTACCAAATTCTATCAAGGATTTCATCAATAGAACAAAGTGATTTTGGAAAAGGACGTGTCTATATGATCCAGATATTGGGGGTTGAGATATGGATGGCTTGAATGCCGAGAGAGGAGGAACTTAGATGTGCCAATATCGCATGAAAAGAAGAATGGACAAAAACATGTAGATGAAGTACTCGGGAGGTGAGACTCAAATAGGAGCCTCACCTCTAAAACTAATTACTAGTAAATCACTCAAAGTTAATTAATCTCACAATGAACAATAGAAAATATGAGAGAAACTAAAATGAGTAACTTGATATTATGAGAAGGCTTTCTAAGACTTTATATAGCATTACAAAATGGCCCATTGGACAAAGTCAAAACTATCTCATTAATGAGTCTCTATTATTAGTATAATAGATCTAACTACCCAGCTAACTAAGTAGTGGAAAATAAAGCCTGATACAATAATGGAAATAGCTTATTAAACGAGTCTCTATTATTAAAATAATATATCTAACTACCCAACTAACTAATTAGTGGGAAATAAAACCAAATACAATAATGGAGAGGATCTGGATCTCGGGGGATGAGATCTGGATGGCTTGAATACTGAGAGAGGAGGAGCTTAGATGTGCCAATCTTGCATGAAAATAAGAATGGACAAAAACATGTAAATAAAGTACTCAGAGGGTGAGGCTCAAAGAGGAGTCTCACCTCTAAAACTAATTACTAGTAAATCACTCAGAGCTAATTAATCTCACAATGAACAATAGAAAATATGAGAGAAACTAAAATGAGTAACTTGGTATTATGAGAAGGCTTTCTAGGCCTTTATATAGCATTAAAAAATGGTCCATTAGACAAAGTAAAAAAGATCTCATTAAATGAGTCTCTATTATTAGTATAATAGATCTAACTACCAAGCTAACTAAGTAGTGGAAAATAAAACCCGATACAATAATGGAAAGAGCTCATTAAATGATTCTTATTATAATAATAATAGATATAACTAACCAACTAACTAATTAGTGGGAATTAAAACCCAATAAAATAATGGAGAGGACCTGGATCTTGAGGGATGATATCTGGATGGCTTGAATCTCGAGAGAGGAGGAGCTTAGACGTGCCAATCTTGTATGAAAATAAGCATGGGAAAAAACATGTAAATGGAGTACTCGACAGGTGAGGCTCAAAGAGGAGCCTCACTTCTAAAACTAATTACTAGTAAATCACTCAGAGCTAATTAATCTCCCAATGAACAATAGAAAATATGAGATAAACTAAAATGAGTAACTTAATATTATGAGAAGGCTTGTTAGGCCTTTATATAGCATTACAAAATGGTCCATTGGACAAAGACAAAAAGATCCATTAAATGAGTCTCTATTATTAGTATAATAAATCTAACTACCCAGCTAACTAAGTAGTGGAAAATAAAACCCGATAAAATAATGCAAAGAGCTCATTAAATGAGTCTCTATTATTATAATAATATATCTAACTACCTAGCTAACTAATTAGTGGGAAATAAAACCCAATACAATAATGGAGAGGTGGGACTCTCTTTGACCCATATGGGCAACCTATTAGCCCAATTAATTAGTGAGGAGGTGGGCATCTCCTTGGTCCACATGGGAAAAGTATTAGCTTTATAACTTTATAACTTTTGCATCTGAATTTAGACCATATACCCCCTTAAAATTCAGATCATTCCTCCCCCTTAGAAAATGACGGTCCCCATCATTTCACCCATGCTAAAAAGAGAAACCCCATTATCATACAATTATGATTACAATGTGAAAATACTCAATAAAGAGAAGGGTTTTGTGTGGTTGAATCATAACCTAGTTGACAATGACATTGTACATGGGTAGAAAAATAAAGAAATTTTAATAAAATCCCAAAATTTTAAAAACTAATATGGAAAAATCATGACTTTAGGGGTTGTAAGCATCCTTCTGCAAATCTATTCATAACTTCTGCTATAGGTGATGAAATTCAATTACGTCGAAGACCCATTTGATATATTGAAGAGATATTTCCAGTCATGTGTGGAAATTATTTTGTAATTTTGTGAGCAGGGAGAAAAAAACCTTCAGAGATGGTGGTACACGCCTCCTTGGGTCAAATACATGCTAAGATTCAATCGATGATATATCTCAAACTAGGAAGCCAAATGAAATTCTATGAAATATACATTTGAGATATTGAAGATATGTTTCCAACCATATGCGGAAATCCTTCTGTAGTTTCCTAAGCAGGGAGAAAAAATCTCGTTGAATATGGTGGTACACGCAACCTCCTTGGCTCAAATACATGTTGAGATCCAATCGATGATATCTCTCAAACCAGGAAGAAAAATGAGATTTCGTGAAATAATCATTTGAGATATTGAAAAGATATTTTCATCGATATGTGGAACTCCTTCTGTAGTTTCTTGAGCAGGGAGAAAAGTCTCGTTGAATATGGTGGTACACGCAGCCTCCTTAGGTCAAATACATGTTGAGATTCAATCAATGATATCTCTCAAACCAGGAAGCCAAATGAGATTCCATGAAATACCCATTTGAGATATTGAAGAGATATTTACAATGAGATATGATAGAGCCTTTGAAATAATGCGTATAGGTAGCAACACCTCTTTGAAGTTGGATGAGTGTAGAGGGACACAAAGGATGCCAAGGGTTTGTAGAGAAGCATGGGCTATTGTAGAGGTTGTGGAACCTCTGTGGGCAGCATGGACACCATGAAAATTTGTTTAAAATGTTCCATACCAATGGATGTAATGAATCCTTGTATGGTTCTCCTTGTAATGGTGAACAAAGATCCGAGGGTAAAAACAAATCCATGTAGTCCCTGTGGACCAACTATGATGCTTACAGTGTATGGCCGGAAAATGGATTTCGATAGTACCAAAAGGAGTTTGGTGATTGTTGCAAATGTTTGAACCTGCATCATGCTTCAAACCCTTGTTCCTATGGAGAGCATACCCGCTCTGATACCATTGATCTAGATCTGGATGGCTTGAATGGTGAGAGAGGATGAGCTTAGACATGCCAATATTGCATGAAAAGAAGCATGGATGAAAAAAAATCATGTAAATGAATTACTTTAGAGGTGAGGCTCTACTTTGAGCCTCACCTCCCAAGTACTTCATTTACATGTTTTTTTTTTTTTTTCCATGCTTCTTTTCATGCAATATTGGCATGTCTAAGCTCATCCTCTCTCAGCATTCAAGCCATCCAGATTTCAACCCCTGAGATCTAGATCACTCTAGAAGGTGGTTCAAAGTTTTGAAGATTGAACTTCCAATAGCGACTTATATACAAGAAAATAAAAAGTGCTACTATAACTTCTCAGAATAACAATTTTTAATTATTTTGTGAAATCTGAATATGTAGCATATATACAGAGTCGTTGATATTATTGACAACCCTCATTCATATTTTTATCTGCTTTCCAAAGTTTGTTATATGCCAAAGATGGGATTGAGATATAAGATATGAGGTGGTCAAAGGGAAAGCTTAGAACATGGATCTGGAACTAAGAATCAAATTTCATGCTCCAAATCAAGAAATTCGATGATGATATCAATAGATACTATTTATGTTTCTAATTTAGGTTCAAATCCATTAAGTTTGGATATTAGATATATTTTTGAATTAATGTTGTATATATAAAGGATAGAATGAAAGCTAAAGAGAGGGTTGATTTTTGGTTTTAGGCATTGGTTATAAAGATATATTTTATATGCAAAAATGTAGACTTAATGACTATGTTTCATTATTGAAGAAATCTTGTGAGTTCAATATCAGATTGTGTCTCTTGTGTTCACACTCCTTTTCTTTCTTATTTCATGAGATGATTATTGATGTAACATACATTAATGATCTATGAAGTA
>JASDQU010019814.1:9904-22463 GCA_032191745.1 Picea mariana
TAAGTAGGTGGGATTGCAAAAGAAAATTACATCAAAAATTGATTTTAGAATTTTATTGTCACTCATCAATTACTGCACAGACTCCCAGACTACTATGCAGATGCTTGAATGCATCCCTTGCTAAAGCCTTTGTAAAACTATATACGACTTGTTCTTTTGATTTGAAAAATACTAAACAAATCTCTTTGTCATTTACCAATTCTCAGATAAAGTGATACCTTGTATCAATATGTTTAGTTTTCTTGTGAAACACATGATTCTTTGATAACATGATGGTTGAATTATTGTCACAAAAAATTGTTGTTGGTTCCTGTTTTTATTGCAACAAATATTTTAACATTCTTCTCATACAAATTGCTTGACAAAATGCATTTGTAGTTGTGACGAACTCTGCTTCTGTTGAAGAAAGAGTCACTATGGGTTGCTTCCTTGATTCCCATGATACCATGTTCCAAAATGAAATGTCTACCTAGAGGTACTTTTCCTGTCATCTATGTTTCCTCCACAATCACTCTCAGTGTATCCAATGAGTGTGAAATCTTCTTAAGTGGAGTACTTAATGCCAAAATATTTTGTTCAATTCACATATCTCAGGATTTTCTTTCCTTCCTTCCAATGAGATTCTTTTGAAGTTTCCATGAACCTTGAAATTAGAATCACTCCATACATAATATTAGGTCTTGTCGTTGTGAGATACATAAGACTGCCTACCTGTATTTTAAATAGTGTGGGATCCACCTTGGACCCTTTATCTTCCTTGCTTAACTTCCATCCTGTTATGACAAGTGTTGGTGCTGCTTTGGAATTTATCATATTGAATCTTTTCAGAATTTCATGTGCATACTTATATTGTGAGATAAATATATCAGCTTTGGACTGGTGAACTTCTATTTCCAAAACATATCTCATTAGCCCTAAATCAATCATTTCAAATTCATCCTTCATCATTGACTTGAATTCTTATATACCAAAGTCACCTGTAAATATCAAATCATCCACATATAGACGGACAATTAGCATATTACCTTGATTATTTTCTTTGATGTATAATGTTGGCTCACTTTCACTTCTCTTAAATCCATTCTATGTGATATAGGAATCTATGTGACTGTAACAAGCTCTGGGAGCTTGCTTTAACCCATACATTGCTTTCTTCAATATGTACACTTTATCTTCTTGTCTTGGAACCTCATAACCTTGTGGTTGTTCCACATATACTTCTTCTTCTAAGTATCCATTCAAAAATGATGAATTTACATACATCTGATAAACTAGCCACTTGTACTGCGCGACAATGGATAATACAATTCTGACTGTGTCCATGCGCGCAATTGGTCAAATGTTTCATTGAAATCAATTCCAGGTTGTTGTGTAAAGCCTCTTGCAACTAAGCTTGCCTTTTGCTTCTGTAAATTTCCTTATGCATCTTGCTTGGTTTTATAAATCCACTTGACACTTATAAAATCCTAGTCTTCAGGTACATCTACCAATTTCCATGTTTGATTGTTCTCTATGCATCTGATTTCTTCATCCATGGCTTGTGCCCATATATCATCTTTGACATATTCTTCAAAGGTTAATGGATCATCTATTTGTGAAAACAAAGCAAAAAATGAAAATGAATTTGTTGCATCTTCATTATATATTTCGCGCAGACTTATTGTCTTTCTTGGTAACAAACTTACTAAAGGTGAATCTAGAGATGTAGAACTGCTCAAACTGCTTGCTGGTGTTCAATGCACTCTAGGTGTAGACTGTACACCTGTTGTTCTTACTGGAGTATTATGCGTTGTGATTTGGGTCACAGTGCCAGGTGTAAAAGGGATTGTGCACTGACATGTGCATGGTGTTTGAACCACTTCATCTTCAGTGTCATCATGCTCCATTGCATCAATAATTTTGATTGTCTTTGCTATGCTTCAATCCCATGCTTCATTCTCCACGAACCGAACATCGCGACTGATTATGAATTTTCTTCTAACAGGGTCATACAACTTGTATCCTTTTGTTTCTTTAGAATACCCAACAAATATACATTTCTATCATTTGTTGTCCGGCTTCCTTCTCAGCTCATCTAGAACATGTGCATATGCGACGCAACCAAAGACTTTTAAGTGCACCACATTATTCTTTAAACATGTCCAGGATTCTTAAGGAACTCTATTCTTCACACTTTTTGTCAGGCATCTGTTCAAGATGTATACTACAGTTACTACTGCCTCATCCCAATACTTATTTGACAAATGTTTGGTTGTCAACATATTGCGCACCATTTCCATAATGGTTATGTTCTTTCTTTCCGCAACACCATTCTGTTGTGGTGTGTATCCTGCAGTAAATAGCTTGTAGATGCCATGAACTTTACAAAAGTTCTGAAATTATATTGAAATGTATTCTCCTCCTTTGTCAGTTCTTAGACACTTGATGTAATAACCATTATGTTTCTCCACAAGTGATTTAAACTACTGAAAACAACTCAATGCGTCAGATTTATGCTTTAGAAAATAAATCCATGTATTTCTTGAGAAATCATCAACAAATGTCAGAAAATAAGTATTTCCTTCTATAGATGGAGTTTGCATTGGTCAACAAATGTTTGAATGTACAATTTTCAGTGGAGATTTTGCTCTGTAAGACTTACCAACTGGAAATGATTCTCTGTTTTGATTTCCAAATATCCAGTCTTCACATATCCTTTCTAGTTTTTCAATCAATGGAAAACCTTTTACCATATCCTTTCTGGTTTTTCAATCAATGGAAAACCTTGTACCATATCCTTTCTGGTTTTTCAATCAATGGAAAACCTTTTACCATATCCTTTGTGTGTAGAATCTTCAGGCCTCCAAAGTTCAAATGTCCAAATCTGAAATTCCATAGCCAAGAATCATCATGTACTTCAGATTGGAATGTTGCCTTCATCTATGTGCCTTTTTATCCTTTCTTGATACTATGTGCAGTATTTTATTCATTAAAACTGCGTGCACTTTCTATTGTAAATGTAGTGTCTAACAACACAATTTTTTCTTTACCAACAACTAGCGTTGTATTATTCATCTTGGATAGCCTCAAATTAAATGGGAACATCTTGTTACTTATCATATGGATTTTTCCAATAAGTTGATTGCTTGGGCATTTATTCATAATCAAACAATGATTATCTTCCATGTATATTTTGTATCCTTTATATAATAGTTGTCTTGTGCTCATTAGATTATGCTTCATACCAGAAACATAATGTACATCAGGCATAACTTTTTTTTCTCCTTGCTTAGTTAAAATGTTTATACTGCCTTTGCCTAAGACAGTGACTTGGATAGATGTTCCAAGTGCAACCTTGGTTTGGAATGAATCATCAAAACTAGAAAACGGTTATATGTTTCATGTCATGTGGTTACTGCAACATGAATCTAAATACCATATGTCACAATGATCCAAGAGGATCCTTAGGTCCAGAAAATGCTAAAAAATTAAAGTTCTCGTAATCGAATGAAACCAATTCCATTATGTCTGGCTCGTTGTGCTGATTCCAACCATATATTTACTTCCTCAAACAGACACCGTATGCGAGAGTTATCTCACTCTGATCGATTTCCCAAATAGGCAAAAAGTCAACTCTAACGTCTGCATGACGTCATGCTGATGTGGAATTATGACACATGGCAGAGAAACAACATGTTGACTGGGCAGGTGGAAGACGTGGTCCAATCGATTTTTGACAAGTGGCAGAATCGAGGGAAAGTGAAATGGTGCCACATGGCCTAGACATGGGATGTCATGTGGCACCCCATCATTTGTTGGCGGATGTAAAAGGAATGTTGGACTCTAGTGGAGTGGGCCTCGAGACCTATGGAATGGAGAGTGCTTTGGGCAGGTTGGGTACCAACCCACCACTGTGTGACTGGTTATACCAAATAAACATTTTAATATTTAAACTTACCATATGTTGTGGGCGGAGGCAGAAAGGGTTGGGGTCTAGCCCCAGCCCGGGGTCTAGCCCCAGCCCGCGGTTACATGCACTACCCCATACAACCACAACCAACCAAAAATGCTCCACTATACGGATAAGATATAGGCATGGGGGGCACAGGATAAGGGTTTAACCACCAGCGGGAACCAAGGGTGGTGACCAGAGGCCAGGTCAATCGACGCGATCGAGCCCTCATTCCTATTACATCCACCATGAAACTGGAGCTTGTGTGGGAAAGGCCAGTGCACAACCCCTAGGGGGATGGAACTTGGCCATATCAAGCCATATGACTGTTTAAAAGTTGTTCTCTCCCAGGTCAGAGGGGATAAGTTCGATTTTTTATTACAAAGTGGTTATTTGACTATAGTTTTGGCCCAAATTGGGCATTTTTGGAGATTTCTTGGCCATTTGGAGGGGGATTTGATCCCAAAAAGAGGCCATATCTTTGTGGGAAGTTGGGATTCTCTAACTGAGCCTAAAAAATATATAAAATAGGCTTATTGATCTTGAGAGGGTACTTTGTATGCAGGGAATGAAAAGAGGAGTTTGAGTTTATGGCCCATTTCTCATGTTTTGAGAGGAGATTGTTGAGGCATGTGTGCATCTGTACAAGGATTTCTTGTACAGAATATCATAAGCATGTTTGTAATATCAAGATCCATTGCAAAGAGAATTTTCCCATTTAAAGATCAATAAAGAGGTCCTCCACTTCGAAGCGGGCCCAAAGACGTAGCCACACATTGGTGAACTCCATTAACAAGTTCTTGTTGTATATTTATCTTTCATATTTATGTTATCTTCTCTTATTTGCAACATGGTTTATGATGGCTAAACTCTTTAATCATTCATGAGCATCATGTTAATGCCAATTTGTTATTAATACCTTTCATTTTTTGGATCAAGTATTTTGGTATTGGAGCTTTGGTTGTATTGGAAGGTTTAACAAGTGCAGGATTGGATGCTCACAAGATCCAAATCTCAGAGAGGAAAAGAATCATTGGTTGAATTCATTTTTTATATAGAACGAGTTTTGAGGAAGAAAAAAATGACTTCAGAAGGAGAAACTTCTCCACGAACTAAGAAGTTCGAAGAAGCATTTTTCTCCATGTCAGAAATGGTCAAAGTGTTATATGATGATTTCTTGGAGAGAAAGAAACCTATTCTAGGAAAATCTTTTATGAAAGGGAAAAGTGAAGGGAAAGGATAATCTTCAAAGCCTCCTCCTTCACCACCTTCACCACCATCTTCTCCTTCTTCTTCAAGTTCTACTTCAAATTCTAGTTCTCACTTTACAACATCTACCATACAAAAAAAAACACATAAGAATAAGTCTAACATGCCTTTGTTAAATCTTGATGTAAAGTTTGATTTTCCTTTGTATGATGGAGAACTAAATGCAGAAAAATTAGTTAAATGGATAAGACAAATTGAAGTGTATTGCAAGATACAAAAAATCAGAGATGAGGAGACTATGATCCAGCTTGTTAGTCTCAAGATGGGAGGAACCAACCTTGTTTGGTGGGAAACAAGGACTAAACAGGATCTTAAAAATTTCGCGAAGACTCTATCTTCATGGCTTGATTTTACATATGCATTACAAAATAAATTTTATCCTCTAGCTTAAATGCAACAATATATTATGTCATGGAAGAACTTTAGACAGTTAAAAGGACAAACTGTTCAAAGTTATACACGGGAGTTTCGTAAAAGATCTTTATTGTTGGGAATACCATTGGATACTCAAGAGACATTGCTTAAGTACATAGGTGGTCTACATAGTTATTTACGACATACCATTCTTATGTTTAATCCTACTAGTTTAAATGAGGTGTGTGTTCACGCGACTCATCTTGAATCTAGAGGAAAGAATGTAAATGTTGATTTTGTAAAACCATTTAAAATTAGTGAAGGAAAATTCAAGGGCAAGGGTAAAGAGAAGTTCAAAAGGAAGAAAACTAATATAGTGAAGAAGGAAAAATGTACATGCACTCATTGTAATAAAGAAGGACATAGTGAGGATCATTGTTGGATCCTTCACCCAGAATTGAAACCAACAAAGTTCGGAAATAAAGGGAAGCCAAAGACTACTGCAATAGTTCAAACAGATTTGGGGTCCAATTTAGGAGATGATACTAAGGTCACAGTCACGGGAATCAAAGATAAAAATTCTGAAGCTAGTACAAGTTCTTCAGTTCAGTCTTTAAAAGTTGATAATGAAATTGATGCGATCAAACGAACAAAACTTTTTCACATAAGAGTAATTTCCAACATACAAAAATTGATACTCTATTTGACAATGGTTCACAAGTGAATTTGATATCAGAGACAATTGTTAAAAAGTTGGGATTAATCACTAAACCTCATAAGAAGCCATATCCTTTAGGATGGATTCATAATGATAATCAGTTGCAAGTGAATAGAAAATGTGTCCTAACGTTTGCAATCAATTCACAATTTATAGATGAGGTCGAGTTAGATGTAGTTCCACTAGATATATGTGGTATTGTACTTGGGAGTCCATATCTGTATGATAGAGAGGAAATATTCTATCGTGAAGACAATACGTATCAATTAACTAAATATGGAAAAGAGTATGTTGTAAGGGCTCATCAGAAGAAATTGAATCTATCACTAATCAACTCAGGGAAAATGAAGAGAATTGTAAATATCAGTAAGAGATATTTATTAATGGTTGTAAAAGATAAAGACACTGTCGGAATTGATACTTTCAAAGATTGTGATACAAAGTTGAAAGATGACTTAGTTAGAATTGTTTCTGACTATGATGATATATTTCAATTCCAAAAAGGATTACCTCCAAAAAGACAAGTTGAACATGAGATACAGTTGCAACAAGATGTTCCTCTTCCTAACAATGGAATGTACATGTTATCGATTTTGGAAAATGTAGAAATAAAGAAATAGGTACAAGAGTTGTTTGAACAACGGGTCATCAGACCAAGTGCTTCTCCATGTGGGTCACCTATCATCATGGTGCCAAAGAAAGATGGCACATGGCACATGTGCATGGACTTTCGAGCCTTGAACAAGATCACGGTAAAAAATCATTACCCTTTGCCTCGCATTGATGATTTATTAGATCAATTGAAACATGTAGTTTATTTTACTAATTTAGACTTAAGAAGTGGTTACCATCAAATAATAGTTTCTGAATAGGATATATGGAAAACGTCTTTTAAAAGAAAACATGGATTATTTGAATGGTTAGTGTTGCCATTTGGGCTTACTAATGCACCTGCTACTTTTATGTGGGTAATGAACGATGTATTCAGGCCATTCATTGATGAGTTTGTAATAGTATACTTAGATGGTATTCTTATTTTCATTAGGACCAAGGAAGAGCATGTCCATCATGTTAGACATATACTTTCAATGTTGCAGAGAAAGAAACTTTTTGTAAAGTTGTCAAAATGTGAATTTGGAAAAACATCTCTTGTATATTTGGGTTACATTGTAGGGGGTGGAGAGCTTAAGATTGATCCCTCTAAATTTGAGGTCATTGTAAATTTTCCAAAGCCTACAAATGTAAATGAAGTAAGAAGATTCATGGGGTCAACAGAGTATTGGAGGAAGTTTATTGCAAACTTCTCTCTAATTGCAACACCTTTACATGCATTGACAAGTGTGAAAAGGGGATTCCAGTGGGGAGGAAGTCAACAAAAGGCTTTCGATACTTTGAAAGTGAAGATTAGTACATCTCCTATTCTGGCATTGTCAGATCTCCATTCTTTTGAAATTGAAACCAATGCTAGCGATTATGCCATGGGGGCAGTGTTGATGCAGCATAGAAATCCCATATGCTATCATTCTGAGACCTTCACCACAACAGTAATTAACTATCCAAACTATGATAAAGAAGTGTATGCTTTAGTACAAAGTGTTAAAAAATGGAAACATTACTTAATGGGAAAAGAAACAATAATACATATTGATCACCAACCATTATAGTATCTACAATCACAAACTAAGATACAACAATCAAGGCATTTTAGATGGATGGGGTTTTTACAACAATTTCATTTGATCATCAGATATAAAAAGGGAATTCATAATAAAGTTGTTGATATGTTATCAAGACCTCCTAGTACACTTGATACAATCCTTAAGCACAATTCAATTACCCATGAAAGTTACATTGAACAATATGTTGAGGACAAATATTTTAAGGAAGTCTATGCAACTTTAAGTCATGGTAAAAGAGCATAAGAATTGAATTATCATATTAAAGACAAACTTTTGTATCATTTGGGAAAATTATGTATTCCAGAAAGTGAAAGAGTCCATGTAATCAGGGAGACACATACTTCTCTTATAGAAGGACATTTTGATGTAGAAAAAACAGTTTCTCGGTTACAAAGATTTTGTTATTGGCCTCAAATGCATGAAAATGTGTCTAAGTATGTAAAAGGATGTACTATGTGTGCAATAAGCAAACCAAGTAAAAGAAATCTAGGATTGTACACTCCACTTCCTATTCCTTCTAGACCATGGGAAAGTGTATCTATGGATTTTGTGGGGGGATTTCCTATGTCTAGAAAAGGTCATGATTACTTGTATGTTGTTATGGATAGGTTCAACAAGATGTGTGTTCTAATTCCTTGTAAAAAGCAAGTTGCAAGTGAAAAAAAAGGTCAAATGTTCTTTGAAAATGTATGGATTCATTTTGGGTTACCTACTTCTATTGTATCTTATCAAGACTCCAGGTTCATGGGGAAATTTTTGTCAATCTTGTGGGAACTTATGGACGCCAGGATAAAGAAGAGAACAACATTTCATCCGCAGACGGACGGGAAGACATAGGTGGTGAACAGAAAAATAGTGCATCTACTTCGGGCATATTGCAACAAACATCCTAAGCTTTGGGATGAACATTTGTGTTATGTGCAACCTGCGTATAATTGAGCCAAGAATTCTTCTACTCAAAGATCTCCATTTAAAACATGTTTGGGGTACTTGCCAAAATATATTTGGATTTTGTCTTTGGGAAAGACATTGAAGCATACAAACACAGTGATGTGGACAGGGCTACAAAGTTCATTGAATGGATCTAGTTGATTCATCAGGCGATATAGGAACAGTTGGAGAAAATCCAAGCCAAGTACAAGGAGAGGCATGATATGCATCGAGTTGATCATCGGTTCAAAGCAGGAGATCAAGTATGGTTATACATAAGCAAGGAAAGGATGAAAGGAGAAGGTAAAAAGTTAAAACCAATTCGTTATGGTCCTTTCAAAATTTTAGACAAGATTGGTACTAATGCTTTCCGGTTAGAATTGCCTCCATATATGCAAATTTATCCAGATTCCTACCATAGAATATTTTTCTCTTGAGTATATGAATGAGTTGCAGGAAGACACCATTTTGGAAAAAAGAGTATGTACTTCTCGCAGGGGCGATGTGGAGTATGTTTGAGTGGGATTGAAGGGCACAAATCCAAGTCAGGCCAAGTGGATGGAGACCAAAAAATTGAGGACACAGTATCCTCACTTATTTACCAACTGATACCATACTTTTGGTGGTCCAAAAGCTTCCAAGTGGGGAGGAACGATCCAAGAGGATCCTCGGGTCCAGAAAATGCTCAAAAATGAAATTTATCGGAATCTGATGAAACCAATTCCATTACGTCCAACTCATCGCGTTGATTCCAACCATATATTTACTTCCTCAAATGGACACTGTATGTGAGAGTTATTGCACTCTGATCGATTTCCAAAATAAGCAAAAAGTCAACTCTAACGTCAGTATGACGTCAAGATGACGTGGTGTCAGACACCCACTACAGCATAATAAATTTTTTTCTTTTCCTCAAGGGATAGAATCCCCGAAGTCCTACAGGGGCCTAGCACAGGCTAGTTCTTTCCTATTCACCTCCCTGTGATCAGGGGTTAGGACCACAGGCCAAACAAACCAGGTGCCTTTTCATGTTTTGTGACTCAGCGATACAGTGAGTCCAATCTTAAAGGTAGAATGGCGATGTCCACCTCCATGTGATCGTGGGTCACGAACACAGGCCGAACAAGTATGGCGTCCTTTCTCTCTTCGCGGCTTAGCACTACCAGAGTGTCCAGTCTTTCAACTCTGCAAACCCCGACACAGTGAAGCACCAAACCCCGAAAGGGCTAGTGAGTACAAGATTCTTGTTTGGGTATTTTCCTCGTGAACACATTCTGTGACCCCGCGCTTAAATCGGCAAGGACCTTACCAGCCCTAAGCGATTTGGGAAATCGTGATGCATGACTTCTTCCTTTAACATTCAAATCCCCGAAATCCACGAAGTCTCCCAAGTTTCCCTCCAAAGGAGATCAACGGCTGTAAGCATCCCCTAATCTGAAAGTTTGGATCCTTTCGGGATTTTGGTGCCCGGGAGTTCGAGATGCAACGATCCCAAAAAACTCATGTCATGCAAAATATCTGAATTTTGGTATGGGGATCTGTGTAGGAGATCAACGACCCTTGATAGTCTGGATCCAATGGTCCATAGGATTTCAGAACTTTCCCTGAGCTCTGACTGCTCACCACGCATCTCCCTTGATGGATGGTCCAGATTCCTTCGGGACTTCTCTTTGAAACTTTTTGCTACTCGCAACCTCATAGGTTGAAGCGTCGAGCTCTCGTGCTCTTCTTCTCCAAAATCCCGAGACGCGAAAGTCAGCAATAGTTGACTTCCTCTTTGCACTTCTTGCAACTCACCACTTCGCGAGTTGTAGCGGCAAATCTTGGCACCTCTCCTTCACGAACCCCCGAGAAGTGATATTTATTATCCTTCTCACATTCTCGCTACTTGGGACTTCGCAAGTCCAAGGGTTGAGCTCTCAGGATCTTATCCCGCGAATCCCCGAGACGCGAGAAGTCAAAAAAACATTGACTCCGTTCTCCAGGTGACTCGTGTCCACCCGTCAATCACGCGGGCCCCACCAGGAAATTCTTCAATGTGTTCTCTCGTGCTCGGCTCTCGGCACTTCGCTACTCGGGAAGTCGTAAATGACTCCTTTCAACCTTCAAACTCACGAACCCCCGATATGCGATGTATCAAGACGCCAGATCCCATGACTGTCCTTCCTCTTTGATCAACAGCCCAGATCATATCACGATCTCACGATTGAGGACTTCATGACTCCAAGAGTCAGGTCTTCCACCTCCAAACTCGCAAATCCCCGATACACAAAATGGTCAGATCTCTGCCACCTATCCTCTTTGATTAACGGCCCAGATCACATCGCAATCTCGTGACTCGGAACTTCGTGACTCCAAGAGTCAGGACTTCCATCTTCAAACTTACGAATCCCCAATATGCAAAATGGACAGATCTCCGCCACCTGTCCTCCAACATGGACGGTCCCGATGTCTTCGGGACTTTTGGGACATAGTCAAGTTCACTCTCCGACCTAGGTAAAGGTTAAGATCGATAGCTTATAGAGCTCCGGTGGGTCCCTAGGATCTACGGTCCAGGATCCCATCGCAATCTCGCGACTTGGGACTTTGTGACTCCAAGAGCCCGGTCTTCCAACTCCAAACCCACGAATCCCCGATACGCGAAATGGTCATATCTCGCTATCTCTTCTAATCTTGAATCATGAAGTTAAAACTCTCGGAGCTTGAGGCTCCCATGACCCCGAGACCTTAGAAATCTACTCTTTCTTGCATAAGGGTTCCAGACCCGGATTGCATGAACCCTCAGATGGTTCTTGGGCAATTACCCCTGATCTTAATCGAATCTCTAGTAAGGTTCAGCATGGTTACAAGGTTTACGGGGTAATTCTCGGAAAAGAGTACTCTCGAGAGGCCTTCCCAGAATATTACGAGAAACTAAGCAAATAAGACGATTCTCGGTGGAGCGAACTCATGTCCTAGACTTAAACATTTGTGTAGAAAACAACTATGGCATGTAAGCATACACAGGCATCCATTCTATCAAATCAATGTTAGGTAAACACTTCTATTCATAACTATTTACAAGCACATAAAATTGATCATGCAATTATGGCATTAACTTCAAAATAACACTTATCAGAAATAACACCAGAGGTGATGCAACTGCTAAGAGGGGTGCTCGTTTCCACCCAACCGTAGGCTCAGCGACTCCCAACGGATTTACCACTAGCCACCCCCGAGCTGAGACCACGATGTTGTGAGACTGTGTCTCAGTTTTCTAGTGACCGAGAATGAGGGTTACTCTCCCCCTTCTCTGCTATCACTCACTTTTCATATCTCCAGAGTTCTTCCTCCTTCCCTCGCGTCTGGCCCTTCTCACTCCTTCCTCATGCATTTTCCTCTTGCAAGGTTGCATGTGGCGCAATTTCCCTCACGGTGGTCAGGACCGAGGCTCCTACGGATGGGTGGTTCACTTCCCCCATCCCTCATTAATTCCTGAGGAGCCATCTACCTACCAGCCTACAAGTAAATTATTTCGGACCAGCGCGCCGCTCTTGGTTCTCTGGGCCAGTGAAGTCCAAATACGGTATTGGTTTCGATGGAAATTAATGCCACCTTTCTAGGTGCTTTCCAGCACCTTTCTTCAGCCATCGTGGTCTCTTTTTCAGCATATCCCCTCTCAGCAGTCCTGCAATATAT
>JASDQU010019815.1:0-22463 GCA_032191745.1 Picea mariana
CATGTAGGCCCTGAAGATAATTAAAGAAAAGAATTACAAAATAAGAAAGTGTCAGGTCGACCCTAATGTTAAAAGGAAGTGATATAAATGTTATAAATAAACATCATTATATATTCATTTGATACAAGTCGAATTTCAGAGGAAATAAGAAGTAAAAGAAGGCTGGATTTCAAGGGAGGATGAAGTCTTTTGGTGATGTGTTCTAAGGTATGTTTTTTTCAGGTCATCTTACCATTTTTGCTATAACGTTTTTTCTAGAATGATTCATATGGTGAAATTGCTATGGTATTGATAAGACATATCAAGGTACCTCTGGTAAAATTTTCAGCTCTTGATTCACTATAATTATGGAGATACACTTTGTGGAAGATAGGGTTTGTGACTAGTCCTGAAGCTAGTCAATAAATAGGTGTTCCGGGTAAAACAATCACAAATTCTTCATACAGAATCCAAATGAAGTGGGACCACTTCCATTGAAAAGAGAACGGACTTTAGTTTCTTTTGTGTGAGTTTTAGAATTGGATGTTAAATAGTGAGCGCGGGGCATGTTTTACAAGTTGGGTCTTATGAATAGACTAGAATTGAATAAAGTCTACCATTCTTTCTATAACCTCTTTTTGGGGAGGATTAAAGGAGTGAAAATTGGAGGAGTTTTAGAGAATACATTGAGTAATATTATCTACAGGATCAGAGTACTCCAAGAATTGAATAATTTTCAGAAATTGAATAAGTCTCAGGAAGCATTATCAGGTTCTATGTGATGATTGGTTGATGGTGATGATTTAATGTAAAGTTTTATTATCTCTCATATATTCTTGGGTGGAAGGAATGGGAAAGGATGGACAGTTCAAATATCTCTTGATATTGGAGGATTGTATCTTTCTCTTGGAGGTTTATCCCTCCCTTTACATTTGGAAGCTGTAGCTACCTTTGGAAGTCATTACTTCCCTTGAACACAAACTATTGATTATTTCTCATATATNGCATGGTGTATTGTGGTGTATTGGTGTAACTCTTATACTATTGTTCATTGATCATTGAATATAATTGAATGGTTTAAGTATAAGTTGAAAAAGGTTTTTAAATTGTACTTGATACTGATTCACCCCCCTCTCAGTATCAACAATTCCATCACCCTTCGTCCATAAATATCAAAAGCCAAAAATGACAACTAGTCTAGAAAATAAAATTTTAGAATTTTATTAAAAATTCCTAGACTAAACATGTAATATGATGAAAGCAATAAGAAAGTAGAAAAAAATTAAATATGAAATGCTGCTAAACTATCATGAGTAATCAATATGAAAATGCGTGAAATCAAAATGACCTACCTACTTACCTAGGCCCTGGGTCCTAAATAAGTCAAGTGTTCTAAATGTAGGGTCGGAGAAGAGACCCATCCATTGGTAATGAAATATTTCTCCCATCCAAATCTGTCAATTAATACTTATCTATTTCAAACTTATTCTTGATGATGTAAAGACCAAGCCAATCGATGTCATCCTTTTGGTTGTATTTAGGATTTCCCTTCTTCTTGTACCACATGAACGCAATAATTCCTTTATTATCGTTGATGTAAGGTATATTATCAATGTAAGGATATGAAGGAGGTCCTGTGTTGACTGTGTTTCTTATGGATTCCTCATGTTATTTTCTTTCTTTATCTTCTTTCTTCAATATCTGGATGGAACCTGGTTCTTTCCCTTGGAACTTAGAAAGATTTTGTTTGTAATCATCTGTCCTTAGGAGTAGCATATCTATGTTGTCCTCCTACATGAAAGGTGACTCTTGTGGATCATACTCAATGGTTTCTGGAACCTCATCAAACTCACCCTCACTTGTATAATCAGGACCATTAGGGTCCATCACATGCTTTTCGGCTCACTCTCAACTATATAATTGTTGGCATGTTTACAAGAAGAGTGTGCTTGTCATTAATGGCAAGAACAACAATGATGATGGCATATCAGCAACAATGATGGAAAACAGAATAGCAGCGAAGAAATCATAAGCTCAGGAGGAGGAGTGACAATGGCCATCGAATTAGAGTCAAGACAGGAGGAGCGCAACTGTTAGATCATAGTCAAGACAGGAGGAGTGCGCTGAGGAGGACATTAGATCTCAACTGTTAAATCTGAGTGCATGGACCAAAAACCATTGGATCCCAAGGAAAGTGCACAAGACAAGTTTTGAAGTCATCAGAACCGACCATCGTCAGGGTTGACAGGTGGAAGTAGATCCAAGAGTTTGAGGATTCAGACTTCAGAAGACTTGCAAGTCAGAAAATTGGAAACTAGCGAAGTCAGAAATTGCGAGGAAATCCTAGCCGTTGATGCTGGGAAGGACACGTGGCGAGAGATCAACATTTCGCTGACTCACAAATCGAGAATGTCAAAGGTAGAGTTGCAGGAGCTCGTGAGGTCTGAGTTCGCAAGTTGATCATAGTTGTCGGATCACAGAGGATCGTGGACCGTTGATTTGACACAGATTATTTCAGATATCGGGAGTTGGAAGAGTCAGGGTTGGATCACATCCAAACACCTGACACACGAGGTCGCGATTTGATCATAACTATCGATCAAAGGGAGAGCATGGACCATAGATTTGGTCTTGGAGGGAGTTCTCATATCGGACTTCTGAGAAAAGAAGTAGACTACCCTCGGGAGATGCAAAACGTGAAGTACCGAAGCACTCTGAAGATTGGCCCCAAGTCACAGCCGGTGGTCACGTCAGGAGAAAATAGTGGAAGGATCTAGCATGCACTAGGCTCTAGTTTGGGTGTTCGAGAGTCGAAAGAGTTAGAGTGACTCGTAGCTAAATACCCATATCCCAAGATTGTGAAGCGCCTTTTTGGATAGGCGTATGGTCACCGCCGGTGATCACATGAAGGAAGGGGCTTAGAAACCAAAGAAGCCAAAAATGACTAGCTATAACTGACAGAGAAGATGAAGAGTTGCAACTTCTAGAGAAGCCAAAGAATCTCAGGATAACGACCACTGATGATGAACATATTTAGTATAACTGTCTGAGAAGACAAAGAGTTTCTATGATCATCTGGCAGATGAATCAACGTGAGAAGAACATGCATAACATAAAAGAGTGAGTGATTTTTTTGAAGGTGATGTATGTGGGCAGAAGGAGATAGTGTGCATGACTCGAAGTAGAGAACAGAGGCGCAAAAAATTGTATGTAGAGGCATCACAGAGTGTAAAGGCAGAAGAGAAGCTGAATAGAGATGAGAGTTGTGCAGGAGGAGAAAGAGCAGAGCATAGAAATAGAACAAAGCATAGAAGGTGAAGAAGGCAGAGGAGACATGGAGCTGTAACAGATCAGATAAGAGACAAAGTAAGTAAGTAAGTTTTGTAAGATTCAATTAGGATGGCAGGGTGGTGCTAGGGAGGATTGTATTTCTATAAATTCTAGTTGGTGCTAGAAGATATTCTGGGAGTTGGTGCTTCCATCTAGTGGGTGCTAGAGAAAACCAGAAGTTGGTGATTCCATCTAGTTGGTGCTAGAGAAATTTGAGAGTTGGTTCTCTCTACAAGTTGTAGCTTGCTATTAGAGGTTTTAGCCTCATATTTGAGTTGGAGCTCAAATACTGTGATGTACATGAAAGTTGGAGCTTGATTGACATCCTAAGAAGAAGAGGTTTTCACCCTTTATGGGTTTCCTCATGAAAATCAGTGTCTCTGTTTGATTGATCAAATATTGTATATCTATTCATGTTAAGTTATCAACAACACATTAAATAATAATCTAGAAAGAATCATAAAATAACAAGAAAAGTTGCAAGCTTATATATATAACTGATTCACTCCCCCCTCTCAGTTATATTTCCAACAATTGGTATCAGAGCTGGTGCCTTTGATCAAAGGTAGATCCATAAGCTTGAACATGACTAGTCATGAAGGAAGTTCAACTAATAGAGCCCCTTTATTTGATGGAACAAACTTTGCCTTCTGGAAAGTAAGGATGAGAACATATTTAATGTCTTTGGGTGCTGATGTTTGGGATGTCATTGAAACTGGATATGTGAAGCCTATAGTCTTGGCCTCAAAAGATGATAAGTTGGAGTTTAACTTTAATGCAAAAACAATGAATTCCATCCTCAATGGACTTGCATATGCCGAGTTTGTCAAAAACATGCACTGTGATTCAAAAACATATATGTGGGACAAGCTAGTAATTAGTTATGAAGGTAATGAAAAGGTGAAAGACACAAAACTTTAGACTCATAGATTGAAATTTGAGCAGTTAAATATGGATGAAGACAAAACTATCAGTAAGTACTTCTTATGTATAGAAGAACTTGTCAGCACTATGAAAGGTCTAGGTGAAAACATAGATGAACCTTTTCTACTTCAGAAATTATTAAGATCTCTTCTCGATAGATTTAACTCAAAGGTCTCTGCTATAGAGGAAATAATTGATCTCAAAACATTGACACTAGATCAACTTCTTGGAACCCTAACTTCTTATGAAATTAGAATCACCAAAAGTAAATCCACTACAAGAGAATCATCTTTTAAAGCAGAGAAAAACATAGACTCTGATATAGATGAGATTGAAGCAAATTTTGTGAGAAGACTGACGAGAGGATCAGGCAAATACAAAGGTAAAATTCCCTTCAAATGTTTCAACTGTGGTAAGATAGGTCATTTTGCATCTAAGTGTCCTCACAAAATAAAGGATCATACATATGACGATGAAGAGATGCACAAACACAAGAAGGTCTATAAAGAGAATAATTTTAGGAAGAAAAGCCTCTGTGTAAACAATGATGACGATCCTTCAGATGATGAAAACATGGAATCTTCTATTGAAGATAAAATAAATGATATCATGCTAATAGCTTTAGAATATCTAAACACTAAATATACATGAAGTGAGTTCACTGACTGTGAAGCAGCAGTATATCTTGAAGGAGAACTTGTCAGTGCCATGGATAAGATTGATAGACTCAGAAAAAAGAAAAGAAAACAAAAACAGTTACTGCTCAGGTATGAGAAAACATGCAATGAACCATCTGAAGAAATTTCTCTGTTGAAGGTTAATTTAGAAGAAGCTAAGAAGATTGAAGACATCCTCAAACAACAATTTAAGGAAGCCGAAACAAAAAGTGAAAAACTGGAAGCTGAAGTAGTGTCTGTCAGAAAAGATCTATAGAAATTTCAAGCCTTATATCATCAGAATCTGACAAGTATAAAAGGCTCAGAAGGATTAGCCACCATTCTAAATCAGCAAAGGAATTCAAAGTTGAAAATTGGTTTGGGTTATGAAGATGGATCAAGTAGTGGTCAGCCAAGCAACAAAGAATCCATCAAGTTTGTCAAATCTACAACCATTGACAACAATAAACCTGCAGAAACAAAGGAAAATAATCAGCCACCAAGGAGGAATAAAGAAAAAGGTACCAGAACTGAATCTGTAGAACAAAGAAATAATACACTCTCTGCTCAAGGAAATCATCGGCATGGAAGAAATCGACCTGATGAAAGAAGACAACCATTTTCCAGGTACAAATATTTTTTCTATGGATATTGTTTTTATTGCTCTAACTTTGGCCACAAAGCTGTAAAAATTTCTTTAAGATTTAGACATGAGCAATCAAGACAACCAAGGAATAAATATATGCCACAACAAAGAATGAGACAACCAAGTAACAAACAACCACAAAATCCAAATCATGTGATGGATGGGAAAAAGACGCAGATTAAGCATAACACTCATTATGATCCTTTATTCAATGAACAAAATGTTACATCTACCATAATTATGGACATAAAGCATCATACTTTCGCTTAAAGAACTATAAACTAGATTTAAATCACAAAACTGAAAACGCTAAGATTTGGAAGAAGATTGAAGATAACAAGTGTGGATTAGTGTTGTCAGCTCAAAGACAAAAGAACCCCTGGTATATTGACAACGGATGCTCCAGTCATATGACAGGTGACAAAAGTAAGTTCCTACCACTCAAAGAAAGTAAATCAGGAAGTGTGACTTTTGGAAATGATGCTCCAAGAAAGATTAGAGGTAAAGGTCTAGTAAGCTTAAGTAATGGAGGAGGAAAATTTCAAGATGTATTATTTTTTGATGGTTTAAAGCATAACCTTCTTAGTGTCAGTCAGATATGTGACAGAGGATGTGAAGTCACTTTCACTTCCAAGGGTTGTAAAATAAAAACAGTGAACATAGGAGAGATGATTGCAAAAGGGGTTAGAACTGAAAACAATGTCTATGTTCTGAAGGACAATAAGGAGAAATGTCATCTAAGCAAATTTGATGAAATTTGGTTATGGAATAGAAGGCTTGGGAACCTGAATTTTGATCATATTATCAAACTGAATAATGAAGGTGTTGTGAAAGATCTTCCAAGAATATATAAGCCTCATAACTCTGTATGAAAATCCTGTCAAATGGGGAAGCTGACTTGTGCTCAATTCAAATAAAAGAGTTTCACATCTCCAGACAAATCACTTCAAATTTTTCATATGGATCTGTGTGGACCATCGCGAAAGGAGGGAACTGGAGGAGAACGCTACTTTATGCTGGTCATTGATGACTTCTCCAGACTTACGTGGGTTTCCTTTCTGAGAGAAAAATCCGATGTCTTTGAGAAGTTCAAAACGTTTAAGGTGTTAGCTGAGAATCAAATAGGAAGGAAGTTAAAGGAAATTTGCTCAGACAAAGGAGGATAATTTCTATCAGGAGATTTCAAAGAATTCTGTGACAGATATGGAATTAAAAGAGAATATACTATTCTAGGTACTCCCCAACAAAATGGAGTTGTATAATGCCAAAATTGATCAGTTTAGCAGATGGAAAGGGCTATGATGAGTGAAAGGGACATTTCACAAACCTTCTGGGTGGAGGATGTCCACACAACTTTTCATATTATGAACAAAGCGCATATAAGGCCAGACAGTGATAAAACTCCATATGATCTGTGGTTTGGTCGACCTGCATCAATCAAGCACTTCAAAGTATTTGGAAGTAAATTCTACATAAAAAATAATGATGATCATATGGGAAAATATGATGGTAGAGATGATGAAGGTATGTTCTTAGGATATGCAACAAACAATAAAGGATACATATTCTTCAAAAAAATAATGCACAAATTAATAGACTGTATTGACGTTCGAATTGATGAAGAAGCTCCTGTAAATGATCAACATAGAGTAAGCACCAAGTCAGATGAAGAAGAGGATGAGAATAATGAAGATGAATAAAAACAAATCTTAGAGTCACAAGAAGATGATGAATTAGGTGGAGAAGAGACACCCAAACAAGAAGAGTCAAGACAACAATCAACATCAAATCCTTCCTCCAGAATTACTCAAAAGAATCATCTTTCAAGTTAGATAATTGGTGAGAAATACAAAGGTGTGCAAACCAAGAGAAGGATAATCAAAGATACTGAGTAATCACATATAGCCTTCATATCCATGGTGCAACCCAAGAACTTTCATGAAGCTAGTAAAGATGTAAATTGGTTAAAATCAATGAATGAGGAACTGGATCAGATTGAAAAGAATGACACTTGGGAACTTGTTCCTAGGACAACAAATAAAAATGTAATAGGATCCAAATGGGTCTACAAAAATAAGGTGAATGAGCAAGGAAATATTGTAAGAAATAAGGCTATATTAGTCTGCAAAGGGTATGATTAAATAGAAGGATTGGATTTTGATGAAAAGTTTGCACCCGTAGCAAGATTAGAAGCTATTAGAATGTTTCTTGCCTATGCTTGTCATAAGAATTTTAAGGTCTATCAAATGGATGTCAAGTCAACTTTTCTAAATGGAGATCTAAAAGAAGAAGTCTATATGGAACAACCAGAGGGTATCCAATTGTCAGATAACCATGACCTTGTCTGCAAGCTGAAAAAATCCCTATATGGGTTGAAAGAAGCTTCTCGTGCCTAGTATTACAGATTGGATAAGTATCTTCAATACAAAGGGTTCAAGAGAGGAACAATTGACTACAATCTATATATGAAAACAGAGGATAATGATTTGCTCATTGTGTTGGTCTATGTAGATGACATCATCTTCGGAAGTAATAATGCTTCATTGGTACAATGGTTTTCTTCTGCCATGCGGTCTGAATTTGAAATGTCTATGATAGGGGAACTGCCATTTTTTCTTGGTCTGCAAATTACTCAGAGGTTTGAAGGAATATTTATTTCTTAGGAGAAATATCTAAGAGAAATGTTGAAAATGTTTCAAATGAAATATTCTACACCTATGAGCACACCTATGGTCACTAGATGCAAGTTAATCAAGGATGATTGCTCACCTGATGTTGATCATAGTTCTTATAGGTCTATGATAGGAAGCCTGTTGTACATCAAAACATCTCGTCCAGACATAATGCATGTTGTTGGAATGGTAGGAAGGTATCAATCTGCACCTAAACAAAGTCATTTGCTAGCTACCAAAAAATATTCAGATACTTGAAAGGAATAATGAACTATGGCCTATGGTATCCTAGGAATCAGAATTTTCAATTATCAGTCTATTTAGATGTTGATTGGACTAACTGCATGGATGAAAGGAAAAGCACGAGTGGAGTTGCATTCTTCTTAGGAGATTCTCTTGTAGCATGGTTGAGAAAAAAATAAGGTTCCATTTCCTTATCAACTACAGAAGCTGAATACATTGCAGTTGCCAATTGCTGTAGCCAAGTATTGTGGATGATTCAGACACTTGCAGACTTGGAGGTCAAATATACTGCACCGATTCCAATTCACTGTGACAATACTAGTGCAATTAGTGTGTCAAAGAATCCTGTATTTCACTCCAAGACCAAGAATATACCCATCAAGTATCACTTCTTAAGGGAACAGGTATCCAACATAGTTGTTTCATTGCATTATATTCCATCCAAAGATCAGACTGTTGATATCTTCACTAAACTGCTTGCAAAATCTCAGTTTGAGTATCTACGCCAGAAGTTGGGAGTGACCCTATTATCAAGTTAAAATAGTCTATGTGATCAAGGAGAGAGTGATCATAGTATATCTAATAAGTGGGAGAGGGATTCATGGGGAGAAAAAAGTCACTCTTAGTTCTCTTTGACATTGATGTCAAAGGGGGAGAAAAGGGTGTGGTCTACTACAGTTGGAGGTCTAGGAAGAATAGTGCATCCTTTCAGGGTTGCCATCAATGCCAAAGGGGGATATTGTTGGCATGTTTACAGGAAGAGTGTGCTTTTCATTGATGGAAAGAACAACAACGACGATGGCGTATTGGCAGCAATGATGGCAAACATAATAGCAATGATGAAATCATAAGTTCAGGAGGAGGAGCGACTGTGGCCGTCGGATCAGAGTCAAGACAAAAGGAGCGCGATTGTCGGATCAGAGTCCAGACAGGAGGAGCGCGTAGAGGAGGAGATTAGATATCAGTTGTTAGATCTGAGTGCATGAACCAACAACTATTGGATCCCAAGGAAAGTGCACGAGACAAGTTCTGAAGTCATCGTAACCGACCATTGTCAAGGTTTACAGGTGGAAGCAGATCTGAGAGTTTGAGGATTCGAAATTTGGAAGACTTGCAGGTCAGAAAAATGGAAACTCGCGAAGTCAGAAATCACAAGTCAATCCTAGCCGTTGATGCTGGGAAGGACACATGGCAGGAGATCATCATTTCAGTCTCTTGCAAATCGAGAATGTCAAAGGGAGAGTTGCGAGAGCTCATGAGGTCTGAGTTTGCGAGTTGATCACACCCGTTGGATCACAAAGGATCATGGACTGTTGATTTGACATGGATTATTTCAGATATCGAAAGTTGGAAGAGTGAGGTTTGGCTCACATCCAAACACTCAACATGCAAGGTCGTGATTTGATCATAACCATCGATCGAAGGGAGAGCGTGGACCGTAGATTTGGTCTTGGAGGGAGTTCGCATATTGGACTTTTGAGAAAAGAAGTAGACTGCCCTTGGGAGATGCGAAATGTGAAGTCCTGAAGCGCTTTGAATATTGGCCTCAAGTCACAGCCGGTGGTCATGTCAGGAGAAAATAGAGGAAGGAGATAGCATGCGCTAGTCTCTAGTTCAGGGGTTCGAGAGTCAGGAGAGTCGGAGTGACTCACAACTGAATACCTGGAGCCCAAGATTGCGAAGTGCCTTTTTGGATAGGTGTATGGTCACTGTTGGTGATCACGTGAAGGAAGGGGCTTAGAAATCAAAGCAGCCAAAAACGACTGGCTGTAACTTACAGAGAAGATGAAGAGTTGCGACTACCAGAGAAGCCAAAGAATCTAAGGATAACAACCACTGATGATGAACAACTTCAGTATAACCGCCTGAGAAGACAAAGAGTTGCTATGATCATCTGGTAGAGGACTCAACGTGAGAAGAACATGCAAAACATAAAAGAGTGAGTGATTTTTTCGAAGGTGATGTGTGTGGGCAGAAGGAGACATTATGCATGACCTGAATTAGAGAACAAAGACACAACAAATTGTATGCAGAAGCAACACATAGTATAAAGGAAAAAAAGAAGCTGAATAAAGATGAGAGTTGCGTAGGAGGAGAAAGAGTAGAGCATAGAAACAGAATAGAGCATAAAAGCTGAAGAATGCAGAGGAGACATGGAGTTGTAACAAATCATATTAGAGATAGAGAAAGTAAGTAAGTTTTGTAAGATTCAATCAGGGTGGTAGGGTGGTGCTAGGGAGGATTGCAGTTCTCTAAATTCTAGTTGGTGCTAGAAGATATTATGGTAGTTGGTGCTTCCATCTAGTTGGTGCTAGAGAAATCTAAGAGTTGGTGCTCTCTACAAGTTGTAGATTGATATCAAAGTTTGTAGCCTCATATTTGATTTGGATCTCAAAGACTGTGATGTACATAAAAGTTGGAGCTTGATTGACATCCTAAGAAGAAGAGGTTTTCACCCTTTATGGGTTTCCTCATGAAAATCAGTGTCTCTGTGTATTCTGTGGGATTCATCAATATTGTATATCTATGCATGTTAAGTTATCAAAAAAACATTAAATAATAATATAGAAAGAATAAAAAAATAACAAGAAAATTTTCAAGCTTATATCTATAACTGATTCACCCCCCCTCTCAGTTATATTTCCAACAATAATATCTCAAAGATACCATCCCCCATAGAAATGCGTGCATCGGTAAGATCCATGCCAAGAAAAAATCCAAGAGCAACAAACCAACTCCTCAATAAGAGCATCCCCAAAGTGTTTGGGACATCAATCACTACTATGTTCATAAGGAGGTTGATAAGAGAAAAATCAATCAGAAAGACCTCAACGTTCTCACATAGTCCATAAACCTTTACCCTCTTAGAATCAATGTTGCACACATTTCCATATTGTTTGGTCATGTTTAAGCCAAGTTTTTCCATTTCCGTCAAAGAC
This sequence comes from Picea mariana, assembly GCA_032191745.1. Lineage (NCBI taxonomy): Eukaryota > Viridiplantae > Streptophyta > Pinopsida > Pinales > Pinaceae > Picea > Picea mariana. The sequence goes on from JASDQU010019815.1 coordinate 11,390, forward strand.
ATGACATTTATTGAGGCCCCAGAATCCAACATATAATTTCTTAGGCGGAGGCCATTCAAGCCGAAGGAAAGATATAAAGGAGGGTTGTTGTCCCTTTTCTGATCAAGATACATGGTGTTAAAAATGATTGGAGGGTCCTCCTTCTCAGTTGTTACTTGTAATAACTTCAATATTTCCCTCCCCACAGAAGGAATTTTTCACATTTCTGTTACAAGGACCTTCATATTCAACTTTCCAAACATGGCTGCAACGTCTATGTTAAACTAAATCTCATCTTCTGTTGGAGTTGGATTTGGAATAAACTCATGTACTGGAGGTGGAAGTGGTGGGACCACCTTCTCTGTAGATGGAGGAGGAGTGGAAGGTTGTGATGAAGGAACTAAATCTTTATTTCTTCTAGTGTATGTCAAAAAATCCCTCTTCCTTTATTTAATCATCCATCATCTGGTTTAACACCCAGAGTCTTCCCTCTCTTCCCCCCTATCTTCTGGCCTCATAAATCTATTCCTGTGTGATCTCTTCCTATTGGAAGTTATAGATCATATCTATTAAGTTCATATTGTCAGAAGAGTCTTCATATTGTCAGGGACATTCATCCTCTTGATGTGGTTCTTGACATGGAGAACACCATGGTGTCTACTTTGTGTTGACCATTGAAATTGGGTTTAACGTAGCAGGGGCTTTTGCCTATTATCGAGGATTTTGTTTCCAACTTGTGGCATCAATTTTCTATCAAGAAAAGTGATGTCTGTAGGTAGATTGATTTCTTTCCACAATGGTTAATCGACCCATGATTTTATTTTGTTCTTGGACAAATTGAGTAATCATTTGATTCAAGAGGGAAATTGGATCAGGAGCACTGCTACTTAAAGCCTTAGTCTTTGTCTCTTCCTTGGAATGAGGATACTAAAAAGGATCAACCTTTGAGTCAATAATATTCTCTTCAATTTCTACACTATACTCTTTGGCGTATGTAAAGGTGGTGGGCTTCTTGTCCTTCAAGATGAAATAAAATTTCCCATAGAAAGCATTCATGTAAAGGATATGAACAACTACAGTTGTAGGACATAGATATGTCAGGATTTGACTGTACAATATGTCAAACCTATTTTCAAATTCACTTACTGTTTCATTCTCCTTTTTCTTTATCTGATTGAACTGTGCTACAAGCATTCTGTTTTCTTTATTCGATGTCCATATATTCATAAGATGCTATGTGATTCTCAGATAAGCCTTTGAACCACCTCCGAGTATCTTCGGTTAATGATGATTCTAGTAGCTTCATTTCCACATCCTCATGTTCTGCTTCTGCATTATCCATGTCTCGGCCCATGGCATAGAGATGATCATCAACAATGACCACATTATTTCCTAGAAACTTTGGCAACCATTTATGAGACTCTTTCGATATGGTATTGGGATATCCAGGAATGGTGGCCATGTTCAAGGGATTGTAGAGATATTTTTCCCAAGGGTGAGCCATTGGAGCAAGGGGAAGGGTGTACCTTGGAAAAAGGTTTTGACAACAAGAGACTTGAGGAGAGGATTTCTTCGGTAAACCTTAGAAGGTTTGAATATCCCTAGGGGAAAGGTATTAATGGAAGACATATTCTGGGAAGGTGGAGTTTCCATATGAACTTAAATATGAGCTCATCAAGGGAGGAAGTGGAATTTCTTTCAAGTGTAGTCGCCAGGCAAGCTAGGGGTAAAGGATTCGGGATGATATATTTCCAAAGTGTTGTTAGGGCACAAAAGAGGATTCAAAATCCTCCTTAGAAATGATGCCAAAATGTTATTGAACAAAATGTAGGTTGGGAAAATCCTGACCCAAACCACAAGATGGAGACAACTAAGATAATACCTACCCACTATCACCTCACATAGGTACTCTTGTCACTTTAGAGGTGAAGTGATCACCTCAAGGGGGGAATCCTGGGTGACCCTAAGGGGAAATGAAATGGAAAGTGATACTTATGAGTGTATTCCCCTATAGTTCAAGTTTCTAAATGGGATTTATCTTGGAAATGAGTCTCGGTAGTGGTCAATGGTTTCCAAGAAGTTTGAGTACCTGTGGATGATGATAGTACCTGCCCAGGACACAAGAAACACCAAGTATACAAGCTATATGTTAAGTGGAAAAGCAAGTTAAGATTCCTGTCCCTATTTGAAGCAACCAAAAAATACATATATCAACAAAGAAAGGATTATTAGAGCTTTTAAACAATATGCTAAAGTCAAGTAAATGATGCAAGAGAAAGACTAGCAAGTACTAGTATAACTAAAATATAAAAGCATAGAATTTAGCATCAATGCAAGATTGTTATAGAAAAGTGTTGCAGAGATGTATTTGCAGACTTATGTATATATACAACAAGTTGTTACAACAGAAAAATCAGCCACCAAAACTTGCAAAGAATCCACCCAAAAGATGCACTAGGACTAGTAGATTATAGGGGTAAATTATTAGCAACTTATGATGGTTGAATTGTGAGTTACATAGAGATTTGTTTAGTTTTTTCTGTATCCCTAGTGGTTGTAGTTTAAATTTTAAAACAACAGCAAAAATTTCTAATATAAACAAGACTCCTTAAGGGCTCAAGGATGCCTTAAGCACATAGAATAATTTCCAATTTAGACAATCTCAAAATCTTGTGTTTTCACGTTTTCCATTGCAAATATTTATTTCTCCAATGCATTTAAGATTAGTGTCTTTAACTATTGGGCTAAGGAGTCAAAAAAAAAGATCTAGGAATGCTATCTCCTTGGGGGTGTAAACCCTTTTACTCCCCGAGGCAAGAAAAACTAACTAGGAAGTACTAGGAGGGTGTAAACCCTTTTACTTATCCTAGTAAAACCTTATGAAAAAATTATTCCAAGGAAAAAATGATGGGATTAATGGGGTTGTATGCCCTTATACTCCCCAATAAGTCTATCAAATTAAAATTGTAACCAAGAAAATAAATAATATAAGACAAATTCCTTACCTAGTCCAAGCATTAACAAGATAAACCTCTTCTTTAGAAAGATTAATCAACCAAAATGAAAACGAATAGCTCCAAGAGAGATAGTGCATTACTTCTTCCACCAATAGAAAAGAAAGACCATATCAAAAGAACAATAGAGATATATTTCCCAAATAGGGCACAATTTTCATCTAGAAGACTTCTCACAATGGGAGAGTTATGTTAAAATGAAATATAGATTATCTCTATTTATACAAATCCTCTAAAACATAGTTTGTCCACATTCAAAGGGTAAACCACAAAGTAAGGGGAAAACAACCCTTAATTTTCCCCTTTACAATATAAAATTCAATTATCCTTTGAAAAACACATAATATAAATCCTAAAGTGACGTCATCCCTCTAGAGGGTGGCGTCTTGGCACTTTTAGTAAGTTGTTGAAGGAGAAAAAGGTAATCTTAGAGGGATGACATCTTGGCACTTTTAGTAAGTCGTTGAAGGAGAAAAAGGTAATATTTGGGCCCTCTAGGGCCTCCTTCTCATGCACTAGAGTTTCTTCCTTCAATCCAAGTCTATTCCATCAAAACGTTCCAATGTCCCTTCACCACCAAGACCCTATCCCTAGGGATGAAGTCTTGGCACTTTTAGTAAGTCGTTGAAGGAGAAAAATGTAATATTTGGGTCCTCTAGGGAATCCTTATCATGCACTAGGGTTTCTTAATTAAATACAAGTATTTTCCATCAAAATGTGCCAATGTACCTTCACAACCAAGACCCTAGCCCTAGGGTGACATCAAACCCTTAAAGGTGACATTTTGGGCTCCAAAGGCAAGTCGTTTGGCTTGTAGGGGATAGGTGAGATATTATGTGGTGTATCTTAGGCCTCCAAAGACATGTCATCATCATCCAGTGTGTGGGCCCTGGTATCCAACCAGTGGGATTCAATCCCCAAGGAAACCCAATCTAGGCTTGTTCTTCCAAAATTATCCACCAACTAGGGCTTGCAAAGATAATGAATACACCCTCCAAGGATCTCAAGTCAAATGCATCATGATGAGTAAATCAAATCAATAAAATATCCATCTAAGAATACACATCCAAACTACCTCATCAAAATAAACAAGTGGTCCAAGACCCTATACAATTTTCCTAGTTTAGGTATGGAGGGTTGATAGAGCGACCTATTGGGCGAATCATACCTCAAGTTTAGGAGTGTTTCATAAGTGGACGTTTCTCTAAGTCATGTGGATGAAATGAAATGGATGAGGGAAAGACTCTTTGGAATGGGGTTCATGTCATACAAGGGATTTTAGTGTCTCATTTATGGGTGCCTTTGTATAGGGTGTGTTGCACCTTCGTTTTCAATGCAACCTTTTTCCAAGCCCATTTATTGTCTTTTATTATTTTAAGTGGTTTCCAGGTTGAAGCCAAGGTGGGCATTATACCTAAGCATGAAAAACGATTTCCACCTTGAATATACCCTTATGACATCATGCTTCCCCAAGTTGAAAACATGTGTGGGGCTTCTAACTAAGCATGAAAAATAATGCCCACATATGCTCCACATTAGTTGGAATTTGTATTAGTTATTTTCATGGGTCCCATCAGTTTATTATGAGATAAATTTCATTTTCCTTAGGATCCCTAGGAGAACATCTAGAAGGTTCATGATTGAATTTTATCATTTTCCAACTACAAGCCTCTGGGCCTTCAGCCCCTTCTTCCCATGAAATGAGGGACAACCCCTTCTTGGGTCAGTACACCCAAAAGTCCCAAAAGGTAAGGATATGAGGGGATGAAGTGTAGAAAGTGAAAATTATGGTCAAGAATGGAATGATGACTCATCAAGAGGGCCTCCCAGTAGCAAACCTATCCCCAAGGGTGACCCACTTACTAGGGCACAATGTCAACCACTAAAGTGAAACATGGCAAAGACCATAATGTCCAAGCATATGTTACATGATTAAAAAAAGTTTAAAATGCATCAAACTCAAATGCATCAAATATTGAAATGACACTCACCATAATACCTAACTTGTACCTCATGGAGCAAGACCCATCTTCTTTCGAAAGACAACTGATGTGGTGGATATCGTCGTGGTGAACCTGGAGTTGTGGTGGTGAGGTGGGTCTCTATCTATGAAAGTGTAAACTGTTGGTCATGTTGTCTCTCAGTAATCCATGTATGCAACCTGAGGGCCTTGAGACATCATCTCCTTAGTTATCCCTAGGAGTTGGGGATACTAGTCCAAATTGTGCAAAATTGTATTTCCTCCCAAGACATAATTTTCTGCATCTAAAATGATAGAGCTCGGAGAGAGATTTATAACAGTGTAAATTGTTCATCAAATGGATAATGTATGAGGTAGTTACATTCCAAATAATGGAGATAAAATTTGAGATCCAATTAACTTCCGAGGGCCTAAAAATGCACAGGAGTACATAAAAGGTACTTGTAGCTTTCCGGGATAAAAGGTAGATTGGCCTTAAACTTCAACAGACTATATCTAGCAACCTGTAGCTCAAGTAAAGATGAAACTTTTCCAGAATGATCAAAATATGATCATCAAGGAACACAATTGAGCTCCTATTAAAAATACAAAGAGCAGGTTCAAAGATACATGGACATAGTTAAAAATTGAATCTGGTTAAAGGGTGTGCAAAAGTAGAAATTGGGTCCATAAAATTACTATGATGGTCTCTCATTGTTTTCACTTTCTTGTTGGTGTCCTTTTATTATCTTCATAAACGGTTACAGGAATTGTCTCAACTATTTCTTGCCCCTCGGTGGTCAATTTGTCGATCTCTTTCTTAAACCATTCTTCAATATAATTTTTCATTGGTGCCATGTTTATCTCATACCAGATTTTGATGTTGAACAACTCATCGTCCAAGTCTCGTAGATCAAGGAAAATACTGTGCAATGTTTATTCAATGTACCAATTTTTCACAGAGTATTCCACTAGCCAATTGTCTATGTTGTCCTCATCATATTCAAGTATACCATAGAAATTTTCAATTGAAAACCCTTTAAAAATCTCAACTTTTTCGTCAAACTGTTGCTTTGTTAGGAACACCGAGTTAAGTATTAATTTGGGGTCCTGTACTTCGTTATTTATTTCATATGGGTCTACCTCTATGAGCCTCTTGAACAATTCTTCCCTCTTTGATATAGATTGGCTACACGCTTGAACAATATTATTCAAGTTTTTTATCTTTTCTTTCCAACACGCATTCAACTGTTTTATCTGACTTGGAGAGGGCAGATCCTCCTCTCTTATCCTTAGTTTTGTCATGTTGGAAACTTTGTTTCCAAAGGGTAGTACAAAATCAAGGTAAAAAACTTCTTTATTCTTCAGGTTGGCTTGCAAATACTCATGGAAAGCATGCTCCCTCGATCCAAAAGAGGCAATGTTTTTCGAAATTTCCCATGCTTCTGTGATCAATGCCATTCTTTTCTTAATATTTATTTCCACATAGCTCTTGGATAATGTAAGTAGGCTTGAATATCCTTTCAATTTAGAAACATGTGTGGTGGGTCTTACTATTGTCAAAGGGATGGAAAGAAGTGGAAGAGGCATTAAGGCATCTTCCAGTTCCTTGATCCTTTCTTTCAACTTCATGTTTTCTACTTCAAGACCACCAATGGAGTCATCCAGAACATCCCCAATTTCTCTGTGAATTTTAGAAAACTGGTAAAGCTGCATATCTCTTAGGTCAACCTCTAAACAAGATTTTCCTTTATTGCTCTTCATATAACCTTTTTCAATAATCAATTTATTGGATTCCCTGTTAAAGACAATGCTCCGAAATAAAATGACTCTTCTTCATTGAAGGTCTCATTCTCAATGATTTCCAATGATGAATTTTGATGGGCCATATTTCCCAGCTGATCAATGTTGGGAAATTTTTTCTCAATATCCGCTTCAAGCTCCATATCTTCAAGGGAAAGCTATTGATGTCGCTCTCTATGCTCTGGTATTCTTCCTCTTGCACGACATTTTTCCTCCTTTTTCTCAGAGGAAGCTTGTGTGAGCTCTCAATTTTTCTCGAAGGGGGATTATTTTCTCCTCCTTCTCCTAAACTACTGTTGGTAACTTTTCTATATGGGTGGGAGGTTAGAGCATTTCTCCGAGATGTGGTAGTTTTAGGAGTAACAATCGGGGACTGGGCACTCTTCTCCCTGAGACCCTTTCCTTTTTGCTTGTAAAACTCATTAGTACTAAGTACCGTTTCCAAGTCACTAGCATTGTGAGTAGGACCGCCTAAGTTATTATCTTCTTCTTCACTCAGAACAATATGAATAAATGAATTGTTGAATCCTATTGCCAACATATGTTCCACGAAAATTCTGTTAGGGTCAAACCCCTTTATATTTTCAACATATTTCATATTCATATTACTGAAGTGGTTCGCAAAGTCATCAATTTTGTTTATATTCCTGAATATAAGGCAATGGTATGAATTGATTTTTCCATTTCTCATGGAAAAAATGCAGCCAGAAATTATACCGACTTGCTACTTTCGTGATAAATTTTTTATCAGATACATGGCATGGAAGAAAGGAGGGATTTTCCTTGGAACAAAAAATCCTGATAACATTGTGATTTTCCATCTGCTCCAACGCCCCCTTTTTATCCAAGAATTTATTTTCCTGGTCGGATATCTGGAAGTATATTTACCAAACAATAGTCCTTTAAAAACTGAAATGAAATCATTGTAGACTTCATAAAAATGTAAAGAAGCATTGTGTCTCCATAATGTTTGGTACCATAAGGTAACTGGATCAANTATAGATAATTTTGGAAATTGATAGCAATATGCTATCACAAACACCAAATAAGAATCCATGAAGAATTTCTTGTCCTTTTTGTACTGTGACAATTGGGAGGAGATTTCAATGGAAAACAATTTGCCCCAATCAAAGATATATTTCTCTTTAACTGTAAAATATAAAATACAAAGAATCATTCGGGAAAAAGTGGCAGTGCTTTCTTGGCCTATCAACCTAGTAAACAACCAAGCAATTTCCTGAAAGGGGTTTTTAAACGAGTCGACCCAAATCTTGGTAATGTCTTCTGGGATAGCTACGAGATTTTCCAAGAACTTAGATAAGAGGTCTAGGCCGTTGTCATGCTTTTTCAAGAAATCCCTGCAATCCTCTCCTTTTAAGGTAAGTGTTGGTTCAAGGATCTTCAACATCTTACAAAATATTTGCGGTGAAATAGAGATGGGGGAATAATGTTGGAGTTGTATGATTCGTTGACTTGGTACGTATTTCTCAATGCACCATGCAACTAGTTCCTTATAGTCGAAAACCTAAGGGACACACCTTGCACGAGAAATTATGGATGTCGAGATCACATCTTTTTGAGCAGAGGGAGATGAATTGTAAGAATACACTCTGGACCACTGAAAGTTTTGGTATTCACGACCAAAAATATTCAAGGTATCACCACAGAACTGTTGTCAAGTTGTTGCTGCCATAAGTTGACGAGAGTGTTCTTTTATCCAGATAATACTTGAAATGAACTCTTGAGAGAGATAAGAGTAATATAATCTTTGGAAAATTGTGCTTTAATGTGGTTTAATGGGAAATCTCCTTGATCCTTTTTCTTATTAATGAAGATCTTTATGAAACCTACATGATGAGTTATTAGCATTAAACCATACTTAAATGCCTATTTGGAAAAGCACGAATATGGCGGGGACAGACAAGAGCAATTAGGATTTGGGAATTTTTGTGAACTCACCAACCTAGGAACCCGTGAACTTGCGGTTGCGAATGATTGAAGATAGGCTAAGTGTTATATTGTGACCGATCAGACTCAATATATGAGAAATGAGATAGTTAAAAGAACGACACACACAACAAGCCTGATGGTCATTATGTAGATCATGGATCTTTGGGTGCAAAATGTATATTTCTGAACTTGGCATATGAAACCTTGAACTCGCGAACCCGCGGTTGCAAAAATGGAAGTGCATAATAACATGACGGTCAGTCAGACTCATGATATGGGAATATGGATGTAGGTGAGAACCCGTGAACCCATCGATTTTGAAACATGACTAAGTATAGTAACAAGAAAGGGAAAATAGAGGGGAGAAAAGAAAAGGGGAGTGAGGGTAGGTATAGAAGAGGGAAAAGAAATGAAAAAAAAAAGAAGTTGGGAAAATATAAAAGGGGAGGGAAATTTTGGAAGAGGGAATTAATCTCAACAAGTTCATGATAATGCATGTACAACAGATTCACATGGAAATACAAAGCATGAATTCAGGAAAGGTGGATTGAGCAAAAGATAAAAGGGTTTGAACTTTAGTTAAAGATGAGAAGAGACATTCAAGGAAAGAGTGTTATGTCAAGGATACCCTCATTATGACCAAAAGCTAGGGATGAATAATTTTGAGATTGAATTCCAGTGCAACGATGAAGGCTTGAGAAGCCAAGAAGATAAAATTTAGGTGTGAAGGAAATTACTACAAGAAATCTTGTTGTCCCTTGACCAAGTTTTGAGGATCCTTGGTCATGTATGACCTATTTTGGGACTTCAACATGCTGTCAAAAGAGGATCGCAAGTCAAAGCAGAGATCGCGGGATCTTGGACCCTCTTTAGGTATTTTTGGGTTTTGGGCTTATGTAATGGGTATGGGGATGTGGCCCATGGGTTTACCCATGTTTAGGCCCATTTTGTAATGTATAAATATAAATCTAGGCGATGTAAGTAGGGGGTGTATGTGATGCTAAGTGCAAAGGCGTAAGTGTGTGATGCTAAAGCTAAGTGAAAGTAATAGTTGTAAATACTTTGTGCATACTGTGTGAGACTTGCAAGGCTAAGCGCAAGTGACTATAAGAGATTGTGTAAAGGCTTCGTGTTGTGACCTAGCTCGAGGAAGGAGGATCTAGTAGAGTGCGCGCAGATCTGTTTTCCTATGCAGAGTAGGATATTGTGGCTTTGTGCATGTAGAAGATTGACTGAAGATAATAAAAGAGAAGAAGAGTTGGTGGACGTAGCCCCAGGATGGGGGTGAACCATGTATATCCTGTGTTTCTATGCTTTGTGCGATGTATTGATGTGTTTACTTTTTTAAGTGCTTTGATATAAATGAATGATAGATATATATGTTGATTCTTTGTGCTTAATAATATGGATGAATGCTAGATCTAACCTATGTGAATGTGCTTAGTGCTTGAATATACTAGATATGGGTGAATACTATGGTGCTATGTGATTAGGGTTTTTACTACGAAGTAGATACTAGTTAAATACTGATGAACTTTAACTGCTAAGTGCTTTGATAGAATATTGTAATCATAGATCGGTGTCCTAGCTAATCTTTCCGACACTGGAGTCTTGCAAGAACCTCTGCCTCTACCTCGGTTGAGACTTTATCTGCTTCGCAGGTGTTTCCAAAAGGGCCGATAGTTAGGGTTTTGTTGGTGCGCTGTTGTAGCGTTGAAATCTGGGTCTTCCCCTGTGCCAACAAATGGTTCCATTGTGAGGACCTGAAACTATGATTACTGGGAACTAAAGTAAATAAAAAGAGAATCTCTATGCGTAGATTTGCTACTAAAGTGCACAGTATTCTACCTGAAACTGTCATTGCTGGGAACTGAAGAAAATAAAGCTTCATGCGTAGATCTGTTGCCCTAGTGCGCAGTATTCTAATTGACTTGTGAAGCTCTGTGCTAAGAAGAAAAGTCAGATATGAAGAAAAGAGGTAAGATGTTAAAGATTTGTTCTTTGTTAAGGTAAGAACAGTGAAAAGTTTGATTGAAAAGGTAGGATAAGTGGAAAATTTTATTTCGAAAGTATGGATCTATGTATGTTTGATAAATTTTGTCCTAGCCTGAAAACTTGATCCAGGTGGCTATTGGTGGCCACCCACCTATTCCACTTGGACCCCCACCATTGATTCTTTCAGTTTTTCAGTTTCCGCACAGTTTACTATTTTTAGCAGTTTTTCGGGTCCTGAACTTCCGGAGCCGTTTTGAGGCCTTAAATGACGTTTTTTGGGAAACAGGGGAGCAACGTGGAATGTAGATCATGTTTCTCAACTAAAAGTTGTAGTCCTCGGATAGATCTTTCTAACGAGTTATGGAACACGTCA
>JASDQU010019816.1:7746-22394 GCA_032191745.1 Picea mariana
CTCACTCACCCAGAAGTGGATTTGGGTTTTTGAAGCCGTGCAAGGAGTGCGCAGGCTGAGGAAGAAGTCTCAGTTGCAAATCTGAGCAAAGGAGATCAAATATTGTTGCTGCAGGAGTGCGCAGAGTTGGAAGGATTCGACACTTGGAAAGTTGTTGAATGATGAGCGCAAGGAGTGCACGCAAATTCCTCTGAAAGAATCAGAGTGGAAAATCTCAGGAGGTTTAGCACCTTCATGATATCGTTAAGGAAGAGCACAGGAGGTTTGTGCCGTGAACTGTTCGAGCAAAGAGTTGCAAGCACAGGCGTTGGAGAGCAAGTTCTGAGAAGGAACACTTAGCCATTCTCGAGAAATCTTCAAGGAGGAAGAAATCGACAGTCAGGGTTTGCAGAGGAAAGGTGTGAAATCCCGTTAGTCGTTAGATCTCGAGGAGTTGCGCAGGGTTTAAGTCCCAGTAAGCAGAGGAGGAGAACCCAGAGGAGTCATCGAGATATTGGCATCATCGAGTTTTCATAAGGTAGAGAATCGAGACCTTGTAGTTCTCGAAATCCCGAGAAAGGATCTTAGCTGTTGATTTCGGTAGGACACGTGTCAAGGAGCCGGGGAGTCATCAGGATTTCAGTCCATCGAAGAATCGGGGTTTCCGAGGACATAGAACTCTTGCATCAAGGAATCGCGATCCACGATATTCTGACGGGCGATTAGAACCATCCAATAGCAAGGACACGAGTCAGACATCAAGGCAGGAGTCGGGATTTAACCCATCAGGATTTTCGGTGACAAGGAACTTGTGCAGGTTGGAATCGCGATCTGCGATTTCCCGACAGGATCAGTACCGTCCATTTGCAGGGACACATGGCGAGAGATCCTGGAGAGTTGGCGTTTGGAGGCATCGGGGTTTCCGGAGTAGTGAAACACTTGCAAGTTGAAATCACGATCCGTGATTTCCCGACACGGTCAGAGCCGTTGATCTGAGGGACGCGTGTCCGAGGATCTAGAGGAGTCGGAGTTCGACATTTCGGGATTTCCACATACAAGGAGATCGTTGCAATAGAAATCGCGATTTTGCGATACCCGATAGAGAGATGAGGAGGCGGTGACGTGGAGGAGAGAGATCACACGTGCATCGGGGATTGGGATTCAGAGATTCGTGAGGGCAGAGTCTCACAACATCGCAGGTGCCGATTTTCCTATAGAAGAAAGTTATGATAATTGGGACAATGTCAGTGTTGACTAACAGGCCATCGGGAATCGGGGATTCGTAAGGTAAGTTGTCTACGACCTCGTAAGTACCGATTTCCCGATGGGGATATTCCCAACAAAGAGTAAGGAACCCGTGGGTAGAGACTCATCGGGGTTCGGGGATTTGTAAGACCCGATTTTCGTGAGTGCAGGACTCGCGATCACGCGAGGTCCGATTTCTCGATAGAACACAGAGAGGTCATAAGGAGAGTTATGTGGGTATAGAAAAGTCTCGATAAGGGATTTGAAGAGCATTTCAGCTCTTCGGGCCAAAGGAAGAAAAGGTTCTGGTGGGAGCAGGCGTGGCCTGGGTGGCGCGTTTGCATCAAGTGGTATTAGAGCAAGAAAATCTCTTTGTTTTCTGTAGCAGAGAAGAAAGGAAAATTTCACCATGCCGCCGAGAAGGGGTAGACAATCACCCGATCCAGAGGAGGAAAGGGAATTGTCTAGAGAAAGAGGTAGGCCAGGGCAGAATCTAGAAGTAGAAAGAGAACTTCATAACTTATGCTCTATGATTGTGGATATGGGGATAAAACAAAGGCGCAAAGTTGATGCAGGAGATACCAGTGAATTCGAGGATGAAGGTGATGTTGGACAAGGAGCAAAAGAAATCCCAGCGGAAGATGCAGCCAACGAGCAATTAATTAAAGCTATCACCCGGATGAGTTCGAAGACAAAGATGGACATTCCGACTTATGAAGGGAGTCTGGATGCAGAAGAGCCGCTAGACTGGATTAGAGCTCTTGACACCTACTTCGATTATGAGGATATCGAAGAGGATAAAAAGGTTAGGCATGCTATCACAAAACTGAAGGGACATGCAGCATTATGGTGCGACGAGCTTCAAGCAGATAGACGTTGCAAAGGCAAGCAAAAGATCAAAAGATGGGATCGAATGATTGCGAAGATGAAAGCAAAGTTCATCCCAAGGGATTATCAAATCACACTGTTCAGGAGGATGCAGAACCTGAGATAGAACTTGATGACACTAAAGGAGTATACTGAGGAATTCTACAAGCTCAATATCAGAGCAGGTCATCAGGAGAGCGATGATGAAAAAGTTGCCAGGTATATGAATGGCTTAAGATACGATATCCAGGATGAGATGAGTATGGCAACCATCCGAACGGTAGAGGATGCGTATCAGATGGCACTGAAAGCTGAGGAAAAGCTAAGCCGTAAGCCAGGGGAGTGAGGCTGAGGTAGGAACCAACCAAAAGGTAAGTCAGTTGCTCAAGATAGGTTCCAGAAATCCAAGGATGACTGGAAGAAGCCTCAGATGAGAACAGAAAGAGGTGGAAGTTCACAGCGAGGCCAGCACGTTGAACAGCGAAGGCAGCAGACAGAACAGAGAGGAGAATATGCTGACGCGAACACATTTCCTCGTACCAGAGGTAGAGGAAGAGGCAGAGGTGGAGTCATCACATGCTTCACATGTGAAAAGAATGGACACAAGGCAGTTTATTGTCCAGATAGGAAGAAGGATGGAGGAGAAGCTCACATCACTGAGGCACAGAGGCGAGATGCTGAAGTAGAATACGCTGAAGACGGAAGGTCGCTGATGATGCGTAAGGTTCTCTTAACACCCAAAAAGGAGGTGGAGGACACAGCTCAAAGAAACAAACTTTTTAGAACCACATGCAAGACCAAAGACAGGAAGTGCAAGGTTATTGTGGACAGTGGAAGCACAGACAATCTCGTTTCAACCGAGATGGTGGAAAAGATGGAATTGGAAACAACTGATCACCCGAGGCCATACAAAGTTTCATGGCTACAGAAGGGACATCAAGTAAATGTCACTAAATAGTGCTTAGTTGACATCAAGATAGGAGGATACAATGATAGGATTTTATGTGATGTTATTCCTATGGATGTATGTCATTTATTGCTAGGCAGACCATGGCAATATGACAGAAATGTGACTCATGATGGGAGAATGAACACATATACCCTGGAGAAGAATGGGAGAAACCATATGCTATATCCAATTGAGGATAAGGAGGCGAAATTGGAAGTAAGCAACAAAGTACTTCTCATGACTGGGAAGAAACTTCTGGCAGAAGTAAAGAAGAAGGAAGATCCACAATTCTTTGTGGTCAGGAAACCAAGAATTGTTTTGACCAACACAAGAGTGGATGACTTGTCGGAAGCAATTTAGGAACTGCTGGAAGAGTTCGCTGACATTGTGGTAGACGAATTACCTCATTCGTTGGCGTCAGTGAGGAGTGTGAGTCATCATATAGACCTCATACCAAGGGCCAGTTTGTCGAACAAAGCTACATACAGGTTGATGCCGCAAGAGAATGAAGAAGTCAAAAGGCAGGTACAGGAACTATTGGATAAAGGATTGATCAGGGAAAGTTTAATTCTGTGTGTCGTTCCAACGGTACTGAGTCCAAATAAAGATGGAGGTTGGAGAATGTGTATAGACTCCATAGCCATTAACAAGATAACCATCAGGTACAGGTTTCCATTGCCATGGATGGATGACTTGATGGACTGTTTAAGTGGAGCCAATTTTTTTTCAAAGGTTGATTTGAAAAGCGGATACCATCAGATTCGCATGAGGGAAGGCGATGAATGGAAGACAACCTTCAAGACCAACGAATGGTTGTACGAATGGCTAGTCATGCCGTTTGGCTTGACGAATGCACCGAGTACCTTCATGAGGTTAATGAATGAAGTGCTGAAGGAATTCATTGGTAAGTTTTTCATTGTTTATCTGGATGACATATTGATTTTCAGGAAAACAAAAGAAGAGCATTTGAAGCATTTAGTTGCAGTAATGAAGAAGCTACAGCAAGAGAAGTTGTTGATCAACATGAGGAAATCTTCATTTATGAAGACATAACACATTTACTTGGGATTTGTCATATCGGCAAATGAATTGAAGATGGATCCAAGTAAAGTGGAGGTAATTAAAAATTGGCCATCACCGAGAAATATTTTCGAGGTGAGAAGTTTTCATGGACTGGCTAGTTTCTACCGAAAAGTCATCAAGAATTTCAGTGGAATTAGCGCAGCAATGATGGATACTGTCAAGAAAAGACATAAATCTTTTCATTGAACTGAAGATGCAGAGAAGAGCTTCAATCTGTTGAAGCGAAAGATTACAGAACAATCGGTTTTGGTATTGCCGGATTTTACGAAAGTGTTTCAGGTGAAGTGTGACGCAAGTGGTTTTGCCATAGGAGCGGTCTTGAGTCAGGAGGATAGACCAATTGCATATTTCAGCGAGAAGCTGGATGAGGCAAAGGTGAAGTATTCCACGTATGATAAATAATTTTATGCTATCATACAAGCACTGAAGAAGTGGAGGCATTACTTGATCCCAAAAGAATTTGTTCTGTATAGTGATAATCATGCATTACAGTTTGTGACTCAACAGGAGAAGTTGAATCAGAAACATGCTAAATGGGTAGAGTATATGCAGAATTTTACATTTTCAATTAAACATATTTCAGGTACTGCTAACAAAGTGGTTGATGCTTTGAGCAGGAGGTGTTTGTTGCTGCAGGCGTTCCGAGTCAAAACACTGGGTTTTGAGAATCTTAAGGACATGTATGCAGGTGATGCAGATTTTGCAGAGGCATATGAGGCAGCTGAGAATCCAATTTTCAGAGACAGAAGCCTGTGGATAGATTATATGATCCAGGAGGGATTGTTGTTCAGAGGCAACCAACTATGCATTCCAAATTGCTCCATGAGGGAGAATCTACTAAAAGAGAAGCACAGTGGTGGATTAGCAGGGCATTTTGGCCACGAAAAGACATTTGTAAAGCTGAGCGAAGCATACTTTTGGCCAGGGATGCGGTCGGAAGTCAAGAAGTTTGTTGACAGATGTAGAATTTTCTAGCATTCAAACGGCAGGAAGCAAAATGCGGGATTTTATCAATCATTACCCATACTCGAGGGGCCGTGGGATGAAATCAGCATGGATTTTGTATTGGGATTGCCTAGGACACAAAGAGGACATGATTTGATCTTTGTGGTGGTTGATAGGTTTTCCAAAATGGCACATTTTATTCCATGCCAGAAGACCAGCGATGCGACTCATATCACAAATTTGTTCTTCAAGGAGATCGTTAGACTTCAAGGTTTACCCAGAAGCATAGTATCGGACAGGGATACGAAATTCATAGGACATTTCTGGAGGACACTCTGGAAGAAGATGGGAACTAACTTGATGTTTAGTTCTGCCTATCACCCGCAGATGGATGGGCAAACCGAGGTGGTAAATAGGAGTCTGGGAGATTTATTAAGAAGCTTAGTGACAAAGCACCACAGTAGTTGGGACAATGTGTTGCCACAGGCAGAGTTTGCATACAACGAATCAGTGAACAGGAGCACAGGAAAAAGTCCATTTGAGATTGTATATGGTAGGCAGCCAAGAGGAGTATCTTAACTGAGGGACTCAGATCAGATAATAACTAAGAGCACAAACGCTGAATAATTCGCAGAAGTGATGGAGGAACTTCACAGCAGGGTGAAGGAGCGATTGATGAAATCAAACCAGGGATATAAGCGCAGAGCGGATCAACATCGGAGACAACTTCAGTTCGAAGTTGGTGATCTAGTTCTGGCACATCTAAGGAAGGAAAGGTTCCCAAGAGGAACATACAACAAGATGAAATTGAAGAAAATTGGGCCATGCAGAGTCCTAAAGAAATTGGGAGAAAATTCTTATGAAATTGAGTTGTCGGATGAGATTGGAATATCTCCAACATTCAATGTCTCGGACTTATATCAATATAAGGCTGAGGAAGCAGAAGATGGAAGTGATGAACAGCCAGAGATCCAGTGGCAGAAGTAGATGTCGATTGTAGAAAAGCCACAGATGGAGCATATACTTGACAAGAGAGTGAGTAAAAAGACCAAGCGGAAGCAATACTTCGAGTATCTGGTCAAATGGAAGAATCACCCAATGGAAGATGCCAGTTGGGAGACTGAAGAAGAAATTCAAAAGCGTGGACAGACCATGCATGAGCTCATGGACAGGAGCCCATGAAAGTTTTCAAGCTGAGGAGTATGATGCAGGAGCATCGCCAACTCATCAAGCGAGCCAGCACATCAAGCGGAGATTAGCTGGATAAACAAACCCAAAAATTTTGAAGTGCTTTGGGATTGTAGCGCGAGCCTTTAATGAACTATTTATGGAGGCGCATTGTATATTGTATTGGACCTTGAGCTTTAAGCTCTCGTCCTTTAGTAGATAGGAGGCATTTAATAGATTTAATGCTGGTAGATAGAATGTTTAAGTCTAGATTTGATAGTTTAGAGTCCGAGAGGGAAAACAGATATAGACACCCTCATTGTATCATTGTAACATTATCAAGGAGCAAGAAGAGAAGAGCATGCAGAGAACTGTATGAAGAATACCCATGTACAGATATTGAATTAATAGAAGGAAGCTTTGATTCAAGCACATGGTTTGTGTTGTTTTCTCTGTGTATTGATGTTATGCTCAGGAATGTTTACTTTCTTGTTATGCATTTGCTTTGTATATGCTATGCATGTGATTTCATGTTTCAAACTGAAGTCTGAAAGGGAGAGAGAGTGAAGTTCAATTGTTTCTCTATCTGAGCCAGGAGATTCCTACAGGGCGTGCAGTTGAATTCATCCGCAAGGAGTGCGTTGATGAAGGCTCAGTAGTTTAACTTTTGTTCTCACTCACCCAGAAGTGGATTTGGGTTGTTGAAGCCGTGCAAGGAGTGCGCAAGCTGAGGAAGAAGTCTTAGTTGCAAATCTGAGCAAAGGAGATCAAAGACTGCTGCTGCAGGAGTGTGCAGAGTTGGAAGGATTCGACACTTGGAAAGTTGTTGAATGTTGAGCGCAAGGAGTGCACGCAAATTCCTCTGAAAGAATCAGAGTGGAAAATCTCAGGAGGTTTAGTACCTTCGTGATATCATCAAGGAAGAGCACAGGAGGTTTGTGCCATGAACTGTTCGAGCAAAGAGTTGCAAGCACAGGCGTTGGAGAGCAAGTTCTGAGAAGGAACACTTAGCCATTCTTGAGAAATATTCAAGGAGGAAGAAATCAACGGTCAAGGTTCGCAGAGGAAAGGTGTGAAATCCCATCAGTCGTTAGATCTCGAGGAGTTGCAAAGGGTTTAAGTCCCAGTAAGTAGAGGAGGAGAACCCAGAGGAGTCATTGGGATATTGGCATCATCAGGTTTTCATAAGGCAGAGAATCGAGACCTTGTAGTTCTCGAAATCCTGACAAAGGATCTTAGCCATTGATTTTGGCAGGACACGTGTCAAGGAGCCAGGGAGTCATCGGGATTTCAGTCCATCGGAGAATCGGGGTTTTCGAGGACATAGAACTCTTGCATCAAGGAATCACGATCTGCGATATTCCGACGGGCGATCAGAACCGTCCAACAACAAGGACACGAGTCAGACATCAAGGGAGGAGTCGGGATTTAACCCATCGGGGTTTCCAGTGACAAGGAACTTGTGCAGGTTGGAATCGAGATCTGCGATTTCCCGACAGGATCACCACCGTCCATTTGCAGGGACACGTGGCGAGAGATCCTGGAGAGTCGACGTTTGGAGGCATCAGGGTTTTTGTAGTAGTGAAACACTTGCAAGTTGAAATCGCGATCCGCGATTTCCTGACACAGTCAGATCCGTTGATCTGAGGGACGCGTGTCCGAGGATCTAGAGGAGTCAGAGTTCAGCATTTCGAGATTTCCACATACAAGGAGATCGTTGCAATAGAAATTGTGATTTTTTGATACCCAACAGAGCGACGAGGAGGCAGTGGCGTGGAGGAGAGAGATCACATGTCCATCGGGGATCGGGATTCGGAGATTCGTGAGGGCAGAGTCTCGCAGCATCGTAGGTGTTGATTTCCCAATAGCAGAAAGTTTCGATAATTGGGATAAGGTCAATGTTGACTGACAGGCCATCGAGATTCGGGGATTCGTAAGGTAAGTTGTCTACGACCTCGTAAGTACCGATTTCCCGACGGGGATATTCCCGAAAAAGAGTAAGGAACCCGTGGGTAGAGACTCATCAGGGTTCGGGGATTTGTAAGACCCGATTTTCGTGAGTGCAGGACTCACGATCACACGAGGTCTGATTTCCCGATAGAACACAGGGAGGTCATAAAGAGAGTTCTGTGGGTATAGAAAAGTACCGATAAGGGATTTGAAGAGCATTTCAGCTCTTCGGGCCAAAGGAAGAGAAGGTCCTGGTGGGACCATGCATGGCCTGGGTGGCGCATTTGCATCATATCCCCTATCCCTTGACTCTCTCCTCAAATCTACATGACAAGAAAAAGGGGGGCCCTTATCTCCACTGATACCACCATATGGTATCAAACAGTTGGTTCCATGGCACTTTACAAACATTACAAATCAACATCTCACAAATAGACTTGGGGATGACACATGCTAAGATCGTAGAACCACGCGCATCACATATGTCCCCCATGTGGCTTCCTTAACAACCCTAATTCCCTACCTTCTTATCACTTGCATCCTCCATTACCCTCGGGCTCATGTGGAAAGGACAGTCTTGTAATGGATGTGATAGCTTGTGATGGTAATCATGTCTCTTAGTGGATTTTGAGAGCAGTTCCTTGGTCGTCCGCACTTGCTTCCACTTGTGTGAAATCTTGCTTAAGGGTTAGCTCTATGGTATTTTATGGCAATTCTTGCTTGGAGGTTTCTCCCCTCAATTGCTTCTCAATCGCCTTCTCCATCACCGTTACAACAGTTTTCATTAGACACAAAGCCATGCGTTGGACAAATATTATCAACACCTATACTCTGCAACGATGGGTTGTCTCGGCGACCCCTTCTTTGAGCCTTGTCGATCCAAGTTATTTCACAGAAGATTACCACCACTTGGAGGAAGAAGACAAAGATGAAAATGAGGAGGCTCGACCATCGCTTCCAGAATTGAATAAGGAGGTGAATTAATCAATTCAAACCCTAGGAGGGTTCATGTTCCCAAAGATGAATTGAAGCACCCCCAAGTACACTGCCTGGATCACCACCAACAGTACGCTCAAATGCTCTTCTTTAGCAAAATCATTCTTCTTTTGAGGGCATCTGATAGTTTAGTTAATGATCTTTGTCATGGATTTTATTCCTGTGATGATAAGACCGCCTACAAGCCCTCTACGTTTTATCTGGCATTGCGTAAATGGTATGACTTGAGGTCGTAAATGGAGTTTCGGGGGTTTGTTCGAGGGGGTTTGCTGGTGGGGGTTTCCCAGAGGGAAGTTACCTGGTTTTATCCAGGTTCATTAGATAAGAGAGGAGTTGGAATCCTCAATTTTTGGGTTTTTTAAAGAGCACATAAGCTAGGAATTTAAATTAAATGATTATACATTCCATCTTCATGTTACGAGGGATAGCAGAGTGAAGTTGATTGATTTCATCCCTTGGAGAGCATTTACTCTTTTCTGATGGCTTCCAATTCTGGTTTCAGAGAGCAATTGATATCATCCCAATGGAAAGGCCATGATGATTCTATTATGATCCTTAAATACTTGCAGAAGACTTGCTAGACAATTAGAACCAGAAACGAGGTGATCGAATGCATTATGCCCTGTGCCCATTTCTATTTCTATCTATATTTTTGCTTGCTCACTGGATTGAGTTTTTTCTCTTGATTAGATGATGAGCCTACACATTAAATTTGCTTGCAACCTTTTAGCGTTAATGTGCATAATATCTATGCTCTTAAGATTCCACATAATATCTACACTCTTTAAGGTTTCGTCCCTACCTACAAAAAAATCATGAAGTTTCCCAACAAGGTTATATTATGGTGTGGTATGCTCATTCCTCTTAATTTTATATACATTGAATATGCATGCAACAAAAGTTTTGAAGCCCTCCCACAATTGAAATCCCCTGTATCTTTACTTGTATATTACTTAGAATATAGCCTAAGGTTTACTTATATGTTACTCATCTTTAGCCCAAGATTTTCTTTTATGTTACTTAGAATATATTCATTTTTTTAGTTTGGTTAGTTTTCTCTTAGCTCGGGTTTATTAAGGATTTCAATAGGATCTCAATAACCAATGAGAGGAATCATCTCTGAGATTTCCTAGAGGAATCATCATCTCTAAGATTTCTTCGCGAGTAAAAAAAATATCACTCAAGTAATCGGGTCTCGATATCTTGCAAGAACCAGGACATGCAACCTTATAAGACATTTGAAGAATGACTTGCTACTTGCAATAGTTTCTTCCATTGCACGTGGATACATGGTTTGTAGTTTTCTTATTAATTATGCATGGAAACTAATTTAAGTATATATATCTAGAGGAGCTTCTACATATTTCTGTGGGGTGCAGTTTTGTAGAGGCATCTATTGCCCATATGCTGCTGCAAAAGTAGCACAATATGGATTCCATGGCTTGGAAAAACCACAAGGGTTTCTTGTACTTGCAGTAGCATCATTGGGAGAGTATTGAGATGTCCAAGTGCCCAGAGATACTGAAATTATGGCAATTCCCAATAAATTGATTTAAATGATATGTGATTTTTCTATAATCATCGTTTATATTTAATATGGATGTGCATTTGATGCAAGATACAAAGGAATTAGAGGATAAAAGGGTATGGGTGTCAAAGACAGTAATTTTAAATTTATAAATTATTTATAGTAATAAAAGGTTATTTTTTTAATAGATTTCCAAATAAAATAAATTTATAATAATGTGTTTATACATTAATTTTTATTTTTAATATTAAAAAAATTATTTTATTTTATATTTTGATTTATTAATAATGTATCATTTTGTATTTTGACATTATTACTATGATATTTATTTATATATGATGTAAATAAATTAGTAAGAATATGTTTTATGCTTTTTGGGGGTTATTATGAAGGGGTTTTATTTTTTAATTTGAAGATGTTAAAATTGATTATAATTTAGTTGTTAATTAGTAATGTTATTAATTATTATTTTATTTGTTATTAGAGATTGATTCAATATTATTATTTAAATAAAATTACATCATTTAAAATAATAAAAATAAAAACAATGATAAAATTTTATTACGTATTTTTAACCATTTAATATTTTTTTTATAAAATATGTTAAATATACTAATATTTTTAATTATAATATTAATATGTTAACCATATTTTTAACATATTAATATTTTTTTTATAAAATATGTTAAATATAATAAATACAATAATATTTTTAATATAATTGTTGTTTATTATTGTTTAAATAACCTATAATAATTTATAAGTATCATAATTTTGATTTCATTTGTAGAAAGAAGCTGCAACAATAATGTTTAGAAAAAGTTTGAGATGATAAACATAAACTCAAAATCTTATCAGATCGTTAAACATGGTCTCACTTATCAAACGATCTGTATGGGCAACCATAACCATGGACATACACGCTCCTTTTTTGGACATACACATTGGATGTGCAATGTTTCAATCTCGTGGAAAACACATCCAGGCCTCCTCCTCGGAGTCGGGCTTGTCCAATTTCAAGTTCTATGTTCTGTACCGTTCAAGCCAATGGGTATGGATCAACTTGTAGAGGGAAAACATATTGACAATTGCAAGTTGCAACCATCAATGTTTAGTGCTTGACCCTTTGTGGAGTATGGGGTTAAAGTGCTTTTGACCTGACATGGTTAAAGTGCTTTTGACCTGACATTGCTAAAGGCTTTGTGTCCAATATAGTTTGGCACTTGTTGAATCTTATACTTCATCATATTTAAAGATTATCATAGTTTACTCTTTAAAGAATATCAGAGTTTACTCTGAGGCTTACGAAACCTTGGTGGATTCCTCCATGAACTAAGTGCATCTCAACGAAGTGTTAAAGTTCATAAAACCTATATATAAATTAAATTAAATTATCTTTTCTTTCTTTATTTTTAAATCATTTAACTCATTTTTTATATTATATTATGTTTATATTTTAATTTGTTGAGGTGTTTAATATATAATTTTTTTTATGGGATGAACCCTAAATTAAACTTCAAATTAAAATGAATTTATGTTTTTATTACTTAATAATATCAAATTTAAGATGAATTTATGTTTATTATTTTTTAATAATAATATAACATTACATATTTCACTTTATCAAATTGTATATCTTAATAAAATAAAATAAAATAAAAAATGTTTTATACAAATTGTAAGTCTCTTTTGGTCTTATTAAAGTCTTGATCAAGATACATAACATTAGAAGTGTGATTTGTGTGAATAAATTACTAATTTCATACCGAAACTAAAAACAATGCAAAGCCTAGAGAATCGTGAAAGGAAAAGTCACGCTAACATCTAAGAAACTATTTTAAAAGTGAGAAGAATGGAGAGACATACAATTTTCTATTTTTCTTTTTCAAATGTCGATGCTATTAAAAAAATTTGCAATATAAATTGTCATGAACGATTTGTTGTTTACTTTTTTATCGACATTTCTGTGATTTATTGGCTACAAAGTAAGTATTTATATATATCTCCAAGTTCCCTATAGGAATCAAATACATACGGATAATCGAATGAAAATGTGGCCATACAAATTGTGCCATCCCTTGACTTTGTCAGTTTGGCATCTCGTATGTTCCTTGAATGAACTGAGTAAGTGGATTTGACATCATTGTCACATGTATAGACCTGCAAGATCCTTGTGTGGTGACCCACAAAGAAGCTGGTAAATGCAAGATTTGTCCACTCAATGTAGATCTTATCCTTGAAAAAGGAGTGCCACCTGGAAATGATGCCAACCCTAGATTATATAGAAAGATAAAGCAATGAGCCTTATTGGTTTTTGTTCAATTCTCTCTATCTAAAAGCTAGGCAAGTGTACACTAGATTGAAAATATTTTTCATAGTGATGTAATGTTGAGTTTTATTTTATGTTGTAAATGACAATTCATATGCAAAACAATGTTTTTAACTAAAATATGTTGGTTGATCATTATTCAATTTTTACAATGTTTTTGTTTTGGAGTTTTTTAATTTTTGATAGTTTTAAACTTATTTATAATTTTGATTTTGGGGTGAAATCATGAAGATGGGTTACACTTTTGCTTGTTTTTATGAGAAAAGAAACTGTATTTT
The DNA here is from genome assembly GCA_032191745.1 of Picea mariana. Classification (NCBI taxonomy): domain Eukaryota; kingdom Viridiplantae; phylum Streptophyta; class Pinopsida; order Pinales; family Pinaceae; genus Picea; species Picea mariana. The sequence goes on from JASDQU010019816.1 coordinate 21,063, forward strand.
CACAAGTTATTCAACTTCCGACATACAAAAGTATTTTTTTATTTAGAATTTCACTTTACAGTAAAAACAAAACTTGTGAAGAATTGTGTTAGCTTTCCAATGACTATTTTTCAAATTTTTTTTATCACGATTTTATATGTCAATTTGACAATTGTTTAACAGTATGTTTCTTAAACATGAAATGAATAATAATGAGTTACTTATTTCTACAACAATGTATATATTATTAAACTTATGTTTTTAAGAAACAAAATATACTACAACAATCCACAGAGACTCTATTTTATTATGACTATTATTTTGAATTTAACGGATGAATATTATAATTTCTAGAATTTTTTTAAGTTGACCAAGCTGAAAATGTTGCAGAGTTTAAAAACATGTTTTTCTACACCTTGTATCTATCTTAATTTTTACTTAAAACTAAAATTTAAATATACCCTTTTGAAAATAACAGTTTAAGGATTATGAATATATTTTTTTCAAATTTTTTCACTGTACATTTTTTGAGATACCGATATTTCATTTCACCGAATCATAATGTCTGCTGAAAATATTATGTAGTGATTTTTTTTAAAAATTAAATAAAATTAGATAAAAATAAAGAAAATGAAAACAAGTTATATGAATTGAAAGTAGATTCAATTTTGAAAATGATGGTGTCATTTTCAAAACCAAATTCTCAATGTTTGTAGGATTCCGCAACCTCTGAAGTTTAGTTATGCTTAGGGCATTTCTCTGGTTTTGGTTTTCAGTTGCAATTTCATTTTTTCGGCCGAAATAATATTTCGGCCGAAAAAATAATGTTTCGGCCGAAAGTCTAAAATCTAACGGAATCCGTCAAACTAAACGGTTTCCAGGTCTTTCGGCCGAAAAACTAATTCTTTCGACCGAAGACTGTCAAACGAATTCCGTCCGTTGGAAAATATGAAACGACACGTTGTATAGGTTTTTTTCGCGTCAAATTGTATAAATAGGATTGCGACTGAACAAATTTAACACAATTCATCAAATGAACAAAAATATATGAGCTCGAGGATAAGGATTTCAAAGCATTTCTATTACTGATTGCAGCTATATTCTTTTCTTTTTTTATTTATTCCCTCTGTTCCATAGGCTTAATCGGAGGATCGATATCGATACATGGTGGTTTTTTGAAACACTTAAACAAAGTTTCGAATCATATTTTTGGTTTTTGTTGAATAAGGTAAATGATGTTTGTTCAAGTTTTTATTGGAATAACAATTTATGGGTTGAAAGATAAATGTTGAGCATTTTTTCAAGGTGAAGTCTTTGTTGAACATATCTTTTACAGATAACTATAAAAATCAT
>JASDQU010019819.1:5451-22385 GCA_032191745.1 Picea mariana
TATTAAATCTTTTACTCAAGTTATTAAATGTAATTTGTAGTTAAATTATTAATTAATTAATCACAATTATATCCTTTAATTAATTAATAACTCACTTAATTAATATCATTAAATCATCTTTGTTTAATTAATACCTTGTTAACCCAATTAATCCCCTAATTAGTTTTACTTATACTTTCTTAAACATTTATCCAATTAGGGTCATTACATTGAGTATAACATTAAATTCTAATTTGAATTGGCCGAATTGATCATCCGTTGGAGAATATCCTTGAGAGACTTATTGACAACCTCTACCTGGCCATTTTCCTATGGGTAGTAGGGTGACAAATGTTCTTGCTTAAACCCAATTTTTTATTTTAATTTAGTCATCATTTTATTCTGGAAGTGACTGCCATGTTCTTTGAAAATATCCTTCAAAATATCGAACCTTGCTACAATCTGGTTAAAAATGAAAAAGCGCAGTCATTTCTCTGTCATTACTAAATTTTGGCATGGATTCGACCCACTTAGTGAAGTAGTCTACTCCCACGATGATATAACAATTATCCCTAGCCGAAGTTGGGTGACATGTAGTGAAATCAATCCCCCACTTAGTGAAGGGACAAACAACAATAAATGGAAACATGGGAGTAGGGTGTGCCCACATCTTCTGAGAGAATATCTGGCACAGGTGACACTTCTTGACCACCTCTACACAATATTTAATCAATGAGGGCCCAAAGTATCCAACGTGAATAATTTTATGGACTGTTTCCAACCCAGACAAGTGGCTGCGACATTCTCTAGTGTGTCAATCATTCAACACAAGGTTTGTCTCTTCATGAGTGATAAAATGATGGAGAATGCAATCAACTCCTCAACGATATAAAGTATCGTCGATAATTAGATAGTTTCATGCTTGATGGCATATCCTTCAATGCTCATCATGGGAATAATTGTAAGGGAACTTCAAAGTATGAAGATACACAAGTCTATATCCATACCAAGGGTCCAAAGATGTAATAAGGAAAAGATCCCCATTGATCAATGACTCTTAAGGAAACTCATTACCAATCTCAATTTGAAGTTTCAAAATTAATTCAGCAAAGACCAAGGACTTCTTATACTTCACCGAAACAAATTCCAAGTCAAATTCTTGAAGAATGACTATCTATCGACTAATTTTATTGTTGATGACCCATCGCGTTAACACATACTGAAAATGATTCATGAAAGCTACGACGATGATCTTGCGAAGTAGAATGTAATGACAGAAACTTTGGAAAACATGGACAACTTCCAAAGGTAGTTTCTCAACATGGGTGTAGTTGAGTTCCGATCCAACTAAGCCTTGGGTAAGATAGTATATAGCATGATCCTCGAGCACGTCATCCTCTTCAACCAGACCATGCCAATAATAGACTCTGTTGTAGCCAAATATAACAAGAAATATTTTTCATAATCCAGAGGAATGAATAAAGGGGAAAATGTCAAAGCACGTTTGAACCCTTTGAAAGAGCGCTAAGCCACTTCATCCCAACAAAATTCGACCCCTTTTCTCAAGAGACGCATTAACCCTTTAGTAATCTTGGCATAGTTGGCAACAAATCTCCAAAGAAAGTTATCTTTCCCCTGTAGACTTTGAAGTTGGGGGACTATGTGCGAAGGAGGAAATTTAACTATCACCTCAACCTTCAGAGGATCGACCATGATCCCTTTAGTGGACATGATAAAACCTAAGAAATGTCTCGATGTTACAAAAAAACTACACTTGTTCAGATTTAGGCGAAACCAGTAGTAGTGACACCTCTAAAAAATAAGTCGTAAGTGGGTGGGCTGATCAGATCTCTTATGAGAACGTGATGCTAGATCATCAAGATACACCTTGACTATATGCTTGAGGTCATGGAAGGAGAATGACGTGGCCAACTGAAAAGTGGATCCAACATTATTAAGGCCAAAAGGAATTTTCCTGTATGTGAATGTACCCCAAGGGAATATAAACACAGTCTTATGTTGATCCTCGAGTTTTATCTGAATCTAGTTGTACCCAGAAAAATTGTTCATAAAATAAAATACTTCACATTGTGCACATTCATCAACTATCTAATCAATGAATGGGGTTGGAAAATTATCTTTCGAGAAATATTTATTTAGATAACAAAATTCCATACACACACGAATCGTACCTTTTTTTTTTTTACAGGAACAAGGTTTGACACCCATTCCGTCAATTGCACTGGATAGATGAAACTAGCCTTGATGCATTTCTCTACCTCAGCCTTGATAGTCATTTCCTCATGAGAATTGACTGGGAGAATCTTATGTTGAAAAAGATTAGCATCAAGGTAAGTCCTAATCTCATGTTCGAATATACGCGAGCCAATGCCTGAAATCTCCTCATAATACCAGGAAAAAACATCGCGAAACTATTTAAATAATTCAGTGTATATCTGAATCTCCTCATAGGAACAATCCCTCCGATGAAGAAATTTTTAGTGATGCCAGGGGTTCTAGAGATGTCAATTGGAATCATGTCATCTATACTTGTGATGTTTCCCTTGATATATATTTTGTGCATGGCTAGAGGGTTAACAGGACAAGTGGCATTTCCATTCATGGTCGTGGTGAACTCTCCTACTTCTACTCTCCTCAGCTTGGGTAAGAAATAATATATATGGTGAATATTGTCCTAAGGTCTAATCGACCCATTCATTGCCTCAAAAATCTCCTTGTCGGAGGGAAAGACCAAATCCAAAGGATCGTGAGTAGTAAGAGAGTCTTGAGCCCAAATAGGCTCGAGAACGAGATCTAACTCATGTGGGGGAGCTAAATCATGGTTGGTCGAGGTTTGCTGGACAATGTTGTAGGCAACCTCAATAGAGGATAGGGGCATAGCGATTTCAAGATTCCATAACCCGTCCATCGAAGCCAATGGGGATGGTAAATTCCATGGGTCATTAAAATAACTCGTTTGAAAAGAAGCTACTTGAAAGATCGCAGCCTTTGGCTGATCAGAGATAGAAGAAATAAACTTGACATTATTCAAAGGTGGAGGATAAACAAAAGTCCCCATTAGATATGGAAACAATATGAAACCTAAGTTGACGGTACCTGGCTACGGGTTGTCAATCATTGGGATTGTGGATGCCCCCGATGAAGGGTCATGATGAGAGAAGGATAATTGATCAATGATTATGATCCGACCTTCATGAGGAAAACATAAGACCCAAACAACGGTGGATATAACTGCTTTCATAGCGTAGGTCCAAATCCATCCTAATAAAATATTGTAGTCAAGAGCTACATCGACTACTTCTACCTTGACACACATGGTTTTTCCCTCCAATTTCACAAGGAAGGAGAGGATTATTCCATGTGGTCTAAAAGAACGAACGTCAAACAGAGTTAACAACATTGGTGATGGAGACAACTCAGGTTGGTCAATGGCCATCCAACATTCCAATGACATCACGTAAGTCGAGGCACCCTTGTCTACCACCGTGCATAAAATGTTCTATGTAAATGATTTCATGGAATAAACCACTACTATATGAAAAGCGACATGGTGATGCAAACGAGGTTTATAATTGGTAGGGTCAAAAACACTCATTCTTGAGTTAGCAGTCTCGACAACACCCAAGGCTGACAACAATGCTTTTCTCTGTGAGGGGAAAATATGGAGAAACTCTAGAGCAGACATCCCACAAGGGTTTTGTGCCATATCCTCCACGACGAAGTAGTTTTGAGAAACCCTTGCATTCAGGTTGTGATAATCCTTCTTAAACGCAGCCTTAGGTATGTGATTCATAGTTTCTCCCACAATATTCTCAATATGAAGAGGAGGCGGTGGGTTGGAAGCTTCTTTTTGCTTGTCAGCAGATTCTGACATTTTGTAATCGTGAGCCCTAGTTTGCAGATGAGCATTTGATCTCATAATGTATACGTTTACAGATCCATTATTATCATTAAGCATGGGGGCTCCCCAATTTCCCCTAGGAGAATTCATGGATGAGGAAGCTTGAGCCAGATTTTTCTCTTGTGGAAAAGGGTTAGTTAACACAAAGGTTTTGATTGTGCCAAAATATTTTTGGATTCCTCAAGTCAAGGGAATTGGTGAGTTAAGTGATCGTCCATGCAAATATTACACATAAACTTCACCTTCTTATTTTCATTTTTACCCTCGCCAACATTATTCACAACCTTCTTATCCCCCTTACCCTTCTTGACTTTGACTTTCCTCTTTCACTCAATTTTCTAGTTACCCTTGGGATTCGTTGATTTCACATGGTGTACATCTAATGTTTGGGTTGCGGGGGTAGCCGAACTAGAAGTTTGGTTGGCCATAATCTGTTGAATCGATAATTGTTGCAACTGGTTAGTCAACTAATCTGTGGGATTACTTTGTGCTGGGACTACTATACCATCAACATGAGGCCCAAACTTCTATTTGGTCTTGTCAAAATTCAACCCTGGTGCATCCGGGAGAATCATGTACAACATACCAGAGTGAGATTAAATCAATTCTAGTTGTTGGTCTTTCATAATAGCCTCTTTTTCAGAAAAAACTCAGGAAGTCATGACGTCTTTGGAGACAGAATACACCAAGGAATTTAGGAACCACTCAAGAAAAAATGAGGGGGGGACCTTCACTTTGATCAATCTCTTTCGAAAACTCCATTCTTGGATGCGATCAAAGATATGGACGACTTTCGTTTTCTCTATGTTGGCCAACAACTCAGTGCATACATCGTATCTCACTGGTGACTGGAAATGGTTTTAAAAACCATTTCCAGGTCATTAAATTAAGAATAATTCAAGCTATAGATCTTGATATACCATTTCATATCACCCTATATGAGAGTGCATTGAAATAAATGCAAATGAACAGAGTCATCCTTCAACGCATTGGATGAGCACCAAAAATGAAACATTGTAACATGATCACCTAGATCTTTTCCAAGCTTACCTTCAAATTTAGGCATATATAAGGGAAAATTAGTTGGAATATGGGGCCAACGTGGATCATGACAGATTGTATCATTCAACAAGCTTAAAAAATATGGAAAATGAAGAGTTTCTAGGAAAGGTAACCTAGGTTGTGGTGGATTCAAAGGAAAATAGGAGCCTGGGTTTCGACTGGCACCAGGTTTTAAGGAAAAGTTTGCTTGTTGGCCATGGTTTTGGTAGAAACCATGGTGTCCTTGTCCAGTAAAATGAGTTTTCACTTGATTCTGCATCGTCTTTGAATTGATGGAATTCGATGACATACCTTGGGTAGAGATTTCTCCCTACAAGGTATTCCAAGGACCTTGGTTGGGGATGCCCCCAACCAATCCTCCTAGCATAGGTATCAAACCTTTCCTGAGGTTCCACTAAGAATGGGAGGGATTTTCCCCAATGAACATCCCTTGGGAAGGAAAAGAGCCCTACCATGGATTTCCAAGACCTTGAGAGGAGAAGGCTCCCATCATCACTCCCTATGAAGGAACGAAGCCTTGCATAGGGTTGGTTTGATTAAAGACAGGGTTTCCCTCTGAAGAGAACATGGACAATGAAAAAGCATTATTTCCAAAAGCACCAAACAAAGAGAAAGGCATAGACCCAACCAGATTCATATAGGACTAAGGCCCATGACTCCCTCCACTAAACAGGATGGAAATGGTATTATGCTCGGATGACTGCTGGATAGCACCTCCGAGTGAAGAGGACAGAGGAGGGATATGACCCCCACTGTAAGGGATATAATTAAACATAGAATTGGTTTCCGTGAAGGATCCTTGCAAGGGAGTACTAGAAATTCCTTCCCTGAGACCAATAGTCTGTAGAGTATATTAAGTTAAATTCAAGCTAGAGTTGAAGCCCAAAATCATGTACAAAAATGGAGCACCATATGTTTTCTGAATAAAAGGAACAATGGTCATAGTCATTGTGGGGACTGTGCCACTAGAAAAGTTTTCAGGTTTCTAGTTAGTCGTAGTCCTTATAGGTGGAGGTGGGGGAGGGGGCACAACACCCGCTCCTCCTACAATCGATATGGGAGTATGAGGACTCCTAGAAGAGGTATCATTAGTTTCTTCCATCACCACTCGAATAACAAAACTATGCTCAGGTGAAGTAACCTTAGGAGGGACTACCTGAATAAGGAGTGGGACTGATAAATAAATGATCAGAGGGTTTACAGGCCCAAAGCCTTCAACTTCGAGGTCATAAATGGTAGAATCATCCGGTGCAAGTGTATATTCTCTAGGAGAAAGCTCGGCCACAACTTCCGATGGCCCGGTCACTTCAAAATAATCCTCTTGATCTAGCCTTTGTGTTGGCCCTTGACCAAGTTTTGGGAGATTCTTGGTCATAGTTACCTATTTTGGGAATTCGACAGACTATCGAAGGAGGAGCACAAGACGAGGAAAAGATCAAGGGATCTTGGCCCACTTGTGGGTCCTTTTTGGGTTTTTGGGATTATGTAACGGGATTGGGATGTCAATCCATGGGTTTACCCATGCTTAGGCCTATTTTGTATGTATAAATAGAAGGCTAGACAATGTAAGAAGTAGAGTAGTGCATCTATGTGATGTGGATGTATGCTAAGTGAGAGTAGAGTCTGTAAGTTCTTTTTGCATGACTATAAGAGACTTGCAGAGCTAAGTGCAGGTCCTTGTAGCAGATTATTTTAGGATTAGTGTTGTAACGCAAGGAAGAAGGATCTAGCGAGCTGCACAGATCTTCTGTCCTATGTGGAGTAAGGGTTTTGAAAGCTTTGTGCTTGTAGCCGATTGACTGAAAACAATAAAGAAGAAGAGTTGGTGGACGTAGCCCCAGGGTGGGGGTGAACCACGTAAACACTATGTTATGTTCTTTCTGCTTTGTCTTGATGTGTTCACATGTTATTTTATAAGTTCTTTGATATGTTTCAATATATCTACTTCTTCTTTGTGCTTATGATATGTGAGAATATTATATTTGATCAAGATAGTCATGCTTAGTGCTTGATATGCTCATTCTAATCCATTTATATGCTAAGTGATTAAATACTGTAGATTAGTGTGAATGTTGTGAAGCTTTGTTTTATCAACGAAGTGAATAGTGATTACATATCGAGGGACTAACGGTGCTAAGTGCTTTATTAAGTGTTTTAATCAGAGATCTGTGTCCCAGCTAAGGTTGCATACACTTGAGTCTTGCAACCACCCCTGCCTCTACCTCAGGTGAGACTTCATCTGCTTCACAGGTGTTACCAAAAGGGCCGGTAGTTAGGGTTTTGTTGGTGCATTGTTGTAGCGTTGAACCCCGGGTCTACCCCTGTGCCAAAAAATGGTTCCGTTGCTGGGACCTGAAACTGTGATTGCTGGGAACTGAGGAAGAAGAAGCTTTGTGCAAATATTTGACCTAGGATTGTGAAATCTTTGTGCGTAGATATGTGCCCTAGTGCGCAGTATTCTACTTGACTTATAAATCTCTGTGCTAAAAGAAAGAAGCCCGATATGAAGAAAATAGGTTGGATATGAAGGAAAGAAGCAAGATCTGAAAGCTTTGTGCTCTAAGAAAGGTAAAAGTGATAATTTCTGATTAAAAGAGGTAAGATATGCAAGCTCTGTGCTCTGATAAAGGTAAAGATAGTAAAAAATTGTTTAGATCTGAATGCTTTGTGCTCTGTAGAAGTAAGATAAGTGGATTTTTTTTTTTCTAGAGTATGGATCTAGGCATGTTTAATAAAATTTGTCCTAGTTCAAAAAACTAGGGTATTGATAGATGAAAGAAGATTTGATATTAATAGATCTGACAAGAATAGTGAAATATATGTTATACCTATGCATAGAAAGAATGTTTAGACTAACAAATGGATGCAGAATCCCAGAAAGAATTTATTGCAGGTTAGCTCCTATGATCCTAGACTGCAGTACAAAAGAGGTTGGGGATCATTTAAAAGAAAGAGAGAATTAACCCTCTATTACAGTTGCAGAAAACCAGGACATCTTGCTAAAGAATTCTTTGGGAGAAGACCTAGTTGTCTTTGTTGCAAAGCTATGGACCATGATGTACTGGATTTCCCCAGAATGATTGCTAAGCTTGAAGGAATGAATCTGAATCAAGAAATCTCTAGAGGCTATAGCAAAACCCCAAGAAAAATTAGAGAAAATATTGCTACGAATGAGAGAAACCTTGAATGGCGACCGACATGTCATATTATCAGAGACCTTTAAAGGAAAAGAATGCATCGAAGAAAGAATAGGAGACTTCGACATTGACTGTGTTCTAGATGAAGAAACACAGGTGAATATCATGATAGGGAGAACTTGGGAAGATATAGAGAGGCCTACTATGATTCCTTCATTAGGAGGACTAGGGTTATTCAGAGGAAAACTGGTAAACCTATGTGGAAAGCTCACTCAGATACCTATGACCGTCAATGGAAATTCAATAGAGGAAGATGTTGAGATTATTAAATTTGTTGAAGAGCGTGCCACGTTTACCATGTTAATAGGAAAACCTTGAATTGACAGAGATCAATCCAGAAGAAAGAAAGAAGAAGAAGTCTTGGAATAGAAGAAACAAGAGTGAAAAGATTTCATGACCAGGAGGATCGCATACTTGATCAAAGAACAGGAGAACATATCGAAGCTATTTAACACTAGAAACCCAGATGTCAAAGATGCAAGAATATTAGAAGACTCACAGGAGACTGACGTACCTATCTCGGATAAAGAAGAGGTGTTACCCCTGAGTCCTAGGAGAGAATCTCAATGGTGCAAAGTAACTAAAACCATAGAAGATAAGAATAAAAATGGAAAACAAACTATCAAGACAAAGATCACTAGAAAGAAGGCTAGGAAGAAAAGTAAGAAGAGAGCTAAGTTGTAGAAGGGTCCAAAGGGAACTTCGCAGACAAAAAATTTGCAGAATTGGAGCTTCGTTGGGATACCAGAACAGTGACACATGGCACTTCGCCATGGCAAAGCAATATAGTCATTAAGGATATTATAACCATTCGATCGATGCTTTGAACAGACATAAATGCAATAAAGGTATGCCATCAGACTGTTAGACCGCGCCATAATGGATCGAACAAGAGTTAATGGAGGCTCATAGCCATTGCAAGTGAACCATTGTCGAGTTTCCTATTTATCCCATCACGCCATGCATGGAGAACACTTTTACTAACCAAGAATTCGAGCCCGCAGACCAAGTGACTTGTATACAGTGTTCATTTCCCTCTTGTTGTTTATTCTAGTGCAGTATCTGAGTTAATTGTGAACTCGATATTATTAATCCTGAGAACGTATGTCTGACGAGCTCACCGTAGTTGAAGAATCAGTAACAAAAGTTCTCCTCGAATTAAGGACTGAAAGAGTCATGTCAGAGAGAGGAATGTCTACCGGTATACAAGAATCATCGATGAGAGGACTGGCAGCCTCTCCATCCACTACTCAAGCCGGACCATCACGACCTGTAGATGAAAAGAGAACCAAACACAGAGACGATATTGCGAATGCTAAGTTGATTCTGAGCATTTTACTCACCTATCTACCCCCTCTGAGCGCGTGATAAATTGTGACAGTGTGCCTAGAGAATTTGAGTACACTTTGGTCATAGTGTACCTCCTGAAAGGGATACGCGTAGTGCACACAAACCAAGATAAGATCACAACGTTGAATTTTAGCAACTTCAACCTCGGTGACAGGAAGATGTACAACATGCCTGCCCCGCACAAGTATCTGGCCAAAACCAAGGGTAAGAACTCGAATATCGTCCCCCAGTCATGGACCATGAACCTCACGAATTCCACACTGCTCAATGTCATGAAGATTCCTCACTTCGGTATGCACCAAGAAGTGAACGCATGTGTCAAGTTGTTGTTGTCCTGCTACCATGGTGAATATTTGTGGTTGAACCACCACATCAAAATGGATTTGACGTTGATCAATCGGATCATAGAGCTAAGCATGCAAGGCCCTGACCCACAGGATTTCTACCTCGAAAAAACAATGGATCGCGCTCTAGCTCAAAGGATCAAGGATACCGACAGTGATGTCGAAAAGGGCACACAAGGCTACAAGGTAGCCTCTATCCAAAGTGAAGAAGTGCGCCTAGTCTATCAATTGATCATAAGAAATTTATTTCACAAGAACCAACCCACCCAAGTGACTGGATTTGTAGTCGACCTCGCAACAAAGTGTGGGGAGGGCCTACAAATGAATGGGGTGAAGTACCTTGTAAACTAGCTAGAACTGGACTGCAGGGAAGCATAGGACCAAGGATACGAGTTCCACTTCAGTTGGCTTCTCATATTGATTGCTTTTATTGCATGGGAGATGCTAGAAGGTGCAACCTTCACGGACATCGAGCCCTTTGAACCTCTAGCCACGAAGTTCAGTACACTGTGGTACTCCAGTGACATGAACAAGCAATGGAAATCAAATGTCATCTTCCACACTTATTACAACCAACTGAAGGCAACCATCTAGTATGAGCCTCATATAACCCCGATCACTCTCCACAAGTTTAGGCCCTTGATGAAAGTCAGCGTGGACCACCATTTCATCTATATCACAACACGCGTCAATGAGCATAAACAACAGCTACAATCATACTACAAGCTAACGGAGGAAGACTTAGAAGAGATTACTAAGGAATGGTCGGTGGACCTCCTCATCCCAGCAGACCCCGTGGAGCTATCTGATATTGACAGTCCAGAAGCCGGGCACAATATACCTGGACTGAGCAAGACAAAGAATACTGAAGGGGTTCAAGATATAGACAGTACCTCAGTAAAGACTTCTTCCATATCACCAGAGAAAGAAGGTGATGACGAAGAGGTAAATGGCACAGATGTTGAACAAAAGAAAGGCTAGGTTACACCTCCTAGAGACAAGGAGGACTCCTCAAAGAAAAGGAAGGTTTCCCCACCGAAACCCTCATCCAGGAAGAAAGTGAAAGAAACTAGGACCAAATTTGAGACCACCCTCACCTCAAACGACTTTGACTTGATTGTCGCATCACTGAACGATGCTTCGTTGAAGATAGTAGAGAAGAAAGAAGCTAAGAAGGAGGAGGTGTTCAATTGGATTAAGGTTGAACTTCAAGGAGTGTAGCAGGCACCATAGTCTAGCCGCGCAGTTTCCACTGCGCCACTGCCATCGGAAACACTAGAATTGGGAGATGAGCCATCTCAAATCCACTGACTCGCTGATACAGTTGAAGCTCTCCTTCGACGAGTACAGGAGGAGATAACAAAAGCCACCCAATATTTAGCACAAGTACAAGGAGTCCTTGAAGAGAAATGGAGTACTGCAGAATGAGATAAGCTTGCTCTCCAAGTAAAATCCGATGAAGAAAAAGCCTAGATGCATAAAGAAAAGGAACAGTTGCTCTCAGAGCAACTCGAAGTTAAAGAAATGGTCAACATAGAACTTATCTCTTTGAAATTTGTCGAAGTAAAGGCCAAAGAGAGAGTTCCACAACATGTGGCACAACTCAAAGAAGTGATCCAATAGCTCCAACAGCGCATCGCAGATTTAGAATTACACACTGTACCTGAGACCACGCAGGATGTAAGGGACCAACGAGAAGCAACTGCCTCTAGCATAGTTGATAGATTAAAATCTCTTGCATTGGAATGCAAGCAGCTGAGTAACTACAATGCCTAGACATATGAAAACCTCACTAAGAACCCGAAGTTACAGACACTAGAGTCGTAGCTCCAGGAAGCGAAGTAGCATGTAGATACACTACAGGCGTAGCTAAAGGCCCTGCTAGTTGTAGAAAGAATGAAGAGGTCTCAAGAACAATGCACAGCTCAACAGCAGATCCATATGCTTCAAAGCAAAGTGATGGAATTCACTCAACAACTTCAACCGGTACAAGATAAGGCATGCTAGTTATTTATAGAGGTAGAGAGATGAGGAGCAGAGTTAGAACAGGTTGTCACCATAGTGCCTAGAAGGGCCACTGAATGACACCATAATCCAGGAGTTCATTGAACAATAGGCCACAACAAAGTATCAATTCGAAGTAGCTCGAGGCGTTCCAGGAATAATTTCTCAAACCAGAGTGACTCGGGATGAGTCACAGGTGAGTGTTGGGGGCCTGCTGGCCCTTGAACAAGTTTTGGGAGATTCTTGGTCATAGTGATCTATTTTGGGACTTCGACAGCCTGTTGAAGGAAGAGTGCAAGACGAAGCAGAGATTAAGGGATCTCGGCCCACTTTTGGGTCCTTTTTGGGTTTTTGGGATTATGTAATGGGAATGGGATGTCGTCTCATGGGTTTACCCATGATTAGGCCTATTTTGTATGTATAAATAGAAGACTAGACAATGTAAGAAGTAGAGTAGTGAATCTATGTGATTTGAATGTATGCTAAGTGCGAGTAGAGTCTGTAAGTGCTTTGTGCATGACTGTAAGAGACTTGCAGAGCTAAGTGCAGGTTCTTGTAGCATATTGTGGAGGGCTTAGTGATGTAATGCAAGGAAGAAGGATCTAGCGAGCTGCACAAATATTCTCTCCTGTGCAGAGTAAGGGTTTTGAAGGATTTGTGCTTGTAACAGATTGACTAAAGACAATAAATAATAAGAGTTGGTGGGTGTAGCCCCAGGGTGGGGGTGAACCACGTAAACACTGTGTTATGTTCTTTGTGATTTGTATTCATGTGTTCACATGTTATTTGCTAAGTGATTTGATATGTTTTGATAGATCTACTTCTGCTTTGTGCTTATGATATGTGAGAATATTAGATTTGATCAAGATAGTCATGCTTAATGCTTGATATGATCATTCTGATCCATTTATATGCTAAGTGATTAAATACTGTAGATTAGTGTGAATGCTGCGAAGCTCCGTTTTATCAGCAAAGTGAACAATGATTTCATATCGAGGGACTGACAGTGCTAAGTGCTTTATCAAGTGTTGTAATCACATATCTATGTCCCAGCTAAGGTTGCAAACACTTGAGTCTTGCAACCACCCCTGCCTCTACCTCGGGTGAGACTTCATCTGCTTCACAGGTGTTTTCGAAAGGGCTAGTAGTTAGGGTTTTTTTAGTGCTCTATTGTAGCGTTGAACCCTAGGTATGCCCCTATGCCAACACTTCTTCTCAGCGGTGGCGGAGGTGGATCCAAAGTAACCGATGATAGGCCCTGAAGCCTATGCGAATGGCGGAGCTATTGATATTCCACCTTGTGAAATGATAAACTGACACTCTAAGGTTAAGATATCATGAAAAACATAGAACACGCTAAAAAATCCATAAAGGAAAATCAAGCAATCAACTGATTGGCAGGAAGAACAATTACGCCAATTGACACTAGAGAAACTTACCAGTGCAAGTGCAACTCGAACACAAAAACACCCTTTGGGTGTACTTTGCAAATTTTGATCCGATTTATAGCCTAGGTATCACGGTATACCCACAAAGTCACTCATGTAAGTTCTTAAAAATAGGAAACTAGGTTTCCATCTCACAATCAGTCACTTGGAGGGTACAATCGACAGTTGGGCTGATTGTAATGAGAAGGATCGAAAAGTATGAAACCTTTCAAGGGTACCAAAGGAAAATGATCTGGAAGACAACTGAGGATCCCGAAAAAATTCAAGGTCAATGAAGCTCCATAGTCAAATTCGGTCAACAAAGATCCCAAGAATGACCTTCAATATACAATCACCACTACGTTTGGTCTGACTTTGGAGGGGTTATCTCCTCTACATTTCCTCATGTGATCTCATATTTATCCCCTTTGTTTGATGGGGGTCCCAACTAACTCTTACAAAAATGGACTTTTTCAATCCCTATCATAGACTCTAAAGTTTATTTAAGCGGCCTTGAAGAGTTTCCTCTCCACACCTATTTTAAGGCCCTAAATACTAGACTACTTGGTGTACCTTATAAAAAGAAAAGTCTAGTTGATTTTAGCATTAATCATTGATTTTAAATGGATTATTTTACTCAGAAGGTACGAATGAAAAACTTGTGGTGTTCTCAAGAGAGGAAAGAGAAGATTTAATAATATTTTAGAACATTGTGTAGAAAGAAAACTACGTTCTACAACTAGAAAAATGGTTTTTTAACTTTGAAGGTGTAAACTTTTCAAAATATAGACCAAGATCCTAAAATGCAATTTTTCCTATAATTCTATTTCATTTCAAAATGAAATGCAAACTAATAAAAGTTTTAAGGAATAATCCTAAAAGGATCTTTGGAATCGAAACTATTTTCTTTTGCAGAAAGAACCTATGCTACAAACACAAAAACAAAATGCATAATAAAATGCAAATGCAGTTAATGAACTACAACATTTTTTTTATTTTTATATGCTTAGAAATGGAAATAACAAGAAAATGATTATTTTTCCTTTTTCAAAGCATAATCAAGGGAAAGAGAAGATGAAACAAAGACTAACACAGACCCTAAGCCGCTACTTAAAAGCATGGCTTCATTGGAATCCACATGAGGGCCTAAAATCTCACAAGTTCATCCTTGACCTTGACAACAAACAAAAGAGATAAAGAAATGAAAAAAAATGTTTACAAATTGCAATATGATCTAAGCCTTGAACCCAACCAAACACAGTCAACAGAGACCCTAGAGAAATCAGTAATACCTAAGGAGTCATTAGCTTGCTAACAGAAAATAAAAGTGTTTTTTAAAAACTCTTCCAAAACACAGAGATGCATGTTATGCACTTGAATCCTATGTATATACCCAAGTTGTGTATAATGAAAACTTCTATGTACGCATGCTATATATAGAACAAGGCACGTACACCTCTACAAATTTTCAAAAAAGAAAAATTTTGGACAAACAACTTGGGAAAGGGAAGTTGGTAGGAACCTTGAAGGTGACTAGAGACCCAACCTAACTCAGAACACTAAAAAAAATAAAAAATAAAATGAAAATAAAATCAAACAAAGATCTCCCACCAAGACCCTAGAGATAATCCCCAGTGGAGTCGCCAATTCTACTATGGGGAAAATCCCCCCTAAACTAGGTCTAAGGAATAGGCAGAGCGATAACTCCCTTAAAAGAATGAATTATCTCTAATCTACACAAAAACAATCTAGGCTAAGTGATAAGAGATATGGAAGAGAAGGTTAAGAAGAGAACCTTGAATTCTTATGGTTGATGTAGACCTCTTCCAATTTTTTTCTCCTCTTAGATCACAAATATTGTCCGAAAGATGACCTGCAATAGATTAAGAACACAACACATCAGCATATACAATCTCTAGTAATCACTTAAAATCCTAAATATACATGTAAATGATCAAATGGATAAGAACATGTACACATAAAGTTCTGGGACAAAGATAATATCTTTTGTTCATATACAAGATGAAAGGTTACAACCTTTGCTAGCAGACACCGCTCTATGAACCAAGTCCAGGATCCTCTTTCGTGACTCCAAGTGCACCAATCCCACATAGAATTATCACAAACAACATACCAACATGGAAAGAAGGAAGGTTTGTATAGGGAGAATGTATGGAGGGGAAATATGAGGATAAAACACAAAGAAAGATGCAAAACTTGGGAAATGAGAGGGAAAGAATTTTGGCAGAGTTTTCTTATTCTCTTTTTCATATGTCTAAATGACTCCCCAAGACCTATTTTTATATGTAATTTTTTTTTTATTTGGTTTGGGGAAGGGCTACAAAGGGTAAAATGGATAAGAAACCCTCCATAGCCCGTAAACTCCACCGAAATACGTGCAATTTTATATTGTTTTGCATTTTTTGGAGGTAAAGACAGGCTAACTAGCATGCAACAAGCGTATGTGTGTGGGTGGACTAGCATGCAACAGTAGTATTTATGTAGGCTAATAGTGCATAACGACATGTACATTATCCTAAAAGTTGTTTTTAAAAGGAAAACTCAGTAGTATGTTTGGGAAAAGGATGCAAATGGATGAGCCAATGTCTTGGGTTCATAGATGTGGCATTTTTGGACTATAACAAAGGGACAAAAATAAGATTTTAGGTCCTATACATTGATTTTGTGGCTCTTGGGAAAATCATAGGGCCTTAACCAAAGATAAGACCTTCATAAGAAATATTTGTCTCATGAGTGGTATACAAGCCTAATTTTAAGGTTTAGTGCATAAAGGATGATGTTTTGGCCCAAAACATCATACAAAGAAAAGTCATAAGGGCTTGGGCCTTAAACACTACTTTTAGGTCTTCTGGGCTAGGAACTAGGACGCAAACACTAATTTATATAAGTTCTTAGGTCTTGTGGGCTAATCACTTATGATATGTGTTAGTGATTTGTTTGAGTACTCATTGTTTTATCATAGACCCTCATTGAACTTGAGCCCCTACTCAGGGGGTAGCACCTAATTTAGGGGGTTTCATTGGTTGGGTGAAAAAATGACCTTTCCATATGATTCCCCCCTTGTTGAAATCCTAATTTTCAAGTATTGGTTTGGACTAGAAGATAGTCATCGACAAGGTGAAGGACATAGTTGATCTACTATTACTTAGACATGGTTGATTTAATTAATTTCTTAGCCATGATGCCCCCTACGAAAACCAAAAGAATATGGGGACATGAATATGGGGATCATTTTGGTGACAATTTTGTTGGTGGAAATAAGCACAATGAAGAAAAACTTGCAGGCCTGGTGGAAGGTTTATCTTTACCCATAGCTTGCATTTTTAGGTGATATATCTACACATTACCTATATTGGTGATATTGACATGAATGATCCACATATTCATGTCCATATCACTAATTAGATGACGAGGCATTTGGGTACCTTAAGAGAGTCATAGTTACTCTCGTTGTCTACCCTTGCTTGGTTGAATTTATTCACTTTAACATTCAGAGCATTGAGAAGAAATCACATTGCGTCGGCATCTGCAGGGACCATCACAATTCTTTGTTTTAATTAAATAGTCATTTCCCCCTTGTCTGAACCAGCTCCGAGTCGACTGTTATAAGGTTATATATTAATATATA
>JASDQU010019821.1:6270-17541 GCA_032191745.1 Picea mariana
TTGTTGATGTAGACTGGGTTGGAGATCTGGATCGTAGAAGATCTACAAGTGGGTATGTGTTAACCTATTTGGAGGAGCAATCGGTTGGTTGAGAAAAAGACAGCCTATAGTGGCACTCTCAACTACAAAATATGAATACATGGCAGCCACTCATGCAAGCAAGGAAGTGGTATGGCTACAAATATTGTGTTAAGGTATTGGGTTGGTACAAAAAGAAGTGATATTATATTGTGACAGTCAGAGTGCAATCTTCCTAGCAAAGAACCCTGCTTATCATTCGAAGACAAAGCATATTGTTGTTCAATATCACTTTGTGAGAGACATGGTTGAAGAAAAGTAGGTGTTGCTAGAAAAGGTTGAAACTTTGAAGAATGTTGTAGATTCACTGACAAAGTCTATGAGCACAGAGAAGTTTTCCTGGTGTAGAGGAACAATGGACATTGTCACCCTGGATTGTTGACTATGTAATCCTGTGAACCCATATATGGAAAGAAAACAACAAGTGGGAGAATGTTGGGTATGTGTTATATTGTTTGCACATCTATGTGTGGGTGCGTCAGACTTGACAACTGCGTCTGACGATTTTAGCATATTTTGCTATTTTAGCAGGTTTTCTAAATTAATCCTGAATAAAGGGATTAGGGTTTTGGTAGCTACAAAATACCTAAAATATTGTATATATTGTTTTGTGAATGGTGAAATTAATACAATGAAGAGTAGAAAGGTGCAACACCAAGGAAGGTCGGTTTTCTCCTGGTTAAAGGTTTCCAACGTAAATCTCTATGTATTGTGTGTATGAGCCATTGGTTAATTTATATTTTGCTTAAGAATATGTATGCATTGCTTTACTTCACAGGTTTAAAACTTACACTACTACCACTAGATGGAGTCTCATTGATGCAAGAATAATGGACCACATAGAGGGATGCCTTGGCATGAGCAATGACGATTGAGTCAATGAACAGTACCTAGGTGGAGCCSAAGTTTGTGTTGCAACAATGCCTTGAACTATCCCAAAAACTAAGCTTTCCCAATTCCATTCACAACTGTCGACTCTGACAGAACAAATTCGAGTGCTTAATCTTGCCAAGATCAAGAGAGAGTAGTTTTGGTAAATTGTATGMAAAAAAAGGGGGAACATGGTGAATGATTGTCCCTATCTAAAGGTTAAGGTTGCATCACCCAACCTAACACCACCATCAACTTGTTTCCTTCGTAACATGGCTAGCGAATATTATGAAATTTATAGAGCATATGACRATCCCCCACGCCTCTTCTCGTTGTTGTAGAAGTGTACACATGCCCCAACAATTCTTCCCTATGATTTCTATAGGATGAACACTCATTACACAAAGAATTGTTGTGCATTGTAGGCACTAGCAGAGTAGTTTGAGAGAAGCTATTTTTGGGTCTATGAGACAAATCCTAGAGTAGTTGAAGGAGGAGGCCACTAAGGAGGTTATGGAGGTGGAAAACATGGTGGCCACTCAGGTCCCAGATAGTGATACAATTGTGATGAAATTGGGAGTATCTCTTGATATTTCCCACAACTAAGGAGAGTGAGGTGTGGCAATTGTTGAGTTATGAGCTATGCAACTGAATATTTCCTTGATTTGATAATCAAGTGGGAGATTAGGGTAAGATAGAGGAACAAAAACTTGTTGATCTTGGAATGATGGAATGATGTAGAGATTGGGATGCCATAATTAATGTAATGACCTGAGGTGGATCCCATACAAGAGTTGACAATCCCCAACTTGAGCAACCCCACCTAAGGAAGGCAATTTGATGAGTCTTAGGTTCAACACAGAAAGGTAAAAGTTTTATTACAAGGAGAATTTGGAGGCCTTGCAAGAAGCAACCTTCAACCTTGGTTAAGGTGCCAGTAGCAGGTTTGTAGTCTAGAGCCCTCCTAGATGTTCAAGGAAGGAGCACAATTAGGAACTACAATAGTAGAAAAAGAGGGAGATCGCCATAAGTGAAGTAATCCAAGACTTTTTTCCAAAGGTTGATTAAGATACTGGATGATGAACACCTAGTGATAAATTTGCAGTTGACACTAGCCAAGTTGATGAAAGGAGGGGATGATGAGCTATCTATACTTCCTTGATATAAAGAAGAGTTCGAAGGAGAGACATGAAAAATGAACCTTGGATGGGCCAAGAGTTGAAAATGGATGCCCAAATCCATGGATATGAGTTGTGGGATGTTATGTTGGATTTGGGATTCAATGTAAATATCCTTTTGAAGAGGTCATGGGAATTAATGGGAAAACCCCCACTAGTGTATTCGCCCATCTAATTGTGGCTAGATAATCAGTACAAGACATTATCCCATCAAACATATGGAGGATGTGAAGGTTAATTTGGGAAGTGTCAAGATTGTAGGAGATTTCAAGGTCATTAGAATCATCGACAAGAAGGACACCTACCCTTCCTTGTTAAGATTTCAATGGGCCCATGTCAATGAGGTGATCATCAATATAAAAAGGGGTATATGTCATTTGAGGCAAACGAGACCAAAGTCATACAACTCATCAACCTTGAATGAGGAAGATATACACAAAGCCAATGGATGACCCAATGGATAGCATTGCAATGGATTAATTATACAATTTGATGACAGACATGATGTAGGATTATATTAATCCCACTGCAGATGGARCAATTAGTTGGAGGAGTATCTAGTCATATGATTCGRGTAGCCAGGAGGCATTGCAAGACTAGTAACARTGAAACCATGAGATGTCATCTCATTTTTGTGCCATGATCGAATCTTTTCGTTGGATTTGGATTGAATTACACAACCCCCCATCTTTGATGAGATATGGGTTGTGAAGGAACTCATAGCGGATGTGAACTTAAATATACTAGAGGAGAAACTRGTACCAACTTTGGATGTTTCCTTGAGRTCCACACCCTCAAAGTGGTGGGCCACACATAGAGATGGTCTTAACAGTTGGGGAAAAKTGCAACAAACCTTGTGAAATCTATTTKCTTTKCCACCCAWGTACTGGGTGATTGATATTCCAAGAGTGAAAGATCATATAGACTTCCCAGGGGTMTAAGAAAGAAGAACAAACATTGTCATAAATATGGAAGGGTATATTCATAAATGGACTATAGATAATTCCCATAACAACGTTGGGTCCACAGTTTAATTCACACCTTGGGGCATGTACCCAAGGCTTGGTAGTTGCATGAGGAGACTCAAAGAAAAACTCACACAGGGAAGAGTCTTAAAGAATGATTCTTTATGATGTTCTCATCTATTGGTAATACACTTAGCATCACCTCATCTTTGAAATTGATTAAATCATTTATGTCTCTAAGGCACATTAACACATTAACACAAGCAATCGCAAGAGGAACCAATTCACACATGGGAAGATGAGGATTGAGATTTTATATGTTGTGCCAAAATAACAACAAAACTAGAAGAAGAGGATGAACTAGAGAGGTTGCGCCACCTTTCCTTCCAAAATATCAAAGGGGGAAGATGAAAGAGATAACATATGATCCTCAAAGGGAGATTTACCAAGAACCCCTCAAGATAAAGTAGTTGAATATCATTATAAGGGACCAACCTAGGTTGGCTCCCATTGGGGACTACTGGGATGACGTGATAGTATCTAAGGTTGTGGCATTACTTAGAGAATATGCCAACCTATTTCCATAGAACTTTACTAAGATGAAGGGGATAAAAACATAATTGAGTGAAATGAAGATATAGCTTAAGTTATATGCCAAGCTTATCAAAAGGAGACCTTATATATTGAATCCTAGGATCAAGGAGAAAGTGAAGGATTTGATTGACAAAATGCTCATACCAAGTTTGATTTTCCCAGTAGAAGAATCAAACTGGATTAGTTTGATCATTATTTAAGACAAGAARTATGAGGGCGATATCAGAGTATGTGTAGACTTTAGAGGGTTGGATGTTTCCTACATTCATGATCCATTCCCTACACCTTTTAGTGATGAAGTATTGGATCGAGTAGCAGGGAAAGAGGGTTACTTTTTCAATGATGGCTTCTCAGTGTGCCATCATCAAGTGAGGATAGCCAAGGAGAATAGGAAGAATACCGCCTTTTCTACATAATGGGTTTCTTATGCCTATAATGCGATGCCATTCAAATTGAAGAATATGCTAGCCGTATTCTATAAGATAGTGATTGCAACATTTAGAGACTATATACACAAATCCTTGGTTGTATACTTGGATGACTAGGTAGTATACAACCTGTTGAAGGACCACATTGTAATGTTGCAACTGATGTTAGAAATATGTTGATAGTTGCATATCTCCCTTAACCTAAATAAATGAATCTTTTGTACAAGTTTTGGTACACTATTGATTTACATTGCTTGTAGAGATGGTGTACTAGTATATTTGGCTAAGATAACTGCAATTGTTAATCTGGAAGCTCTGACCAATGTTAACGCATTGAAGTCTACCATAGGCCACATAGGGTACGAGAAAAGGTTCATCAAGGGTTATGCATCCATTACCATCCCCATGGAATGAATTTTGAAGAAGGTCAAGAAGTTCACCTAGACTGTAGAATGTTGGAGGTCCTTTGACCTTCAAAAAGAAAAATTGGTAATTGCTGCCATTCTAGTCTTTTCGAATTGGAGTATTGATTTCCATGTACATGTTGATTCATGTGGTGTTGTGCTGGTAATCATCTTGGTGCAACCTAGAGAGGGAAATTTGGACCATCTTATTTATTTTACCAATAGGAAGTTGTCGAAGGCCAAGCGAAAGTATATTGTTGTTGAACAAGAAGGACTAGAAATGGTATATTTGCTACATAAATTCCAACACTTTTTTTTTCCAAAGAAAAAAACATAATTTTAATTCCTTGAGAGGGACAAAATTACATTTTGTAGGTGCTTCTAGAGCACTACACACTAAGGAAGTGTGTGCAATAGTTGAAGATAGGTGGGCAATTGTATGCCTTCTCTTCATGGCTATATCTTACCTAAAATAAGTAACAAAATCACACCTAGGACTAGGTGTACAACCTTTTTGTTTATATGTGTCCTTTATATACAAGAGAAGATCACCACTGTTGTGGATTATGTATGTATTTTTTGAAAAACCAAAGGCAGATTGAAATGTCTTCGATAAAACCTTTATACAGTTTGTTGTACATAGTAAGTAAAAAAGTGTCTAAGCAGATCGATCCAGTGAAGGTTGCTATCAAGGCTATCAGGTGGATAACTTTTGTTCGATTTATTCAATCTTGTAGTAGCTCTTGTTCTTCTATAAAAGGCTTGTGATAGAAAGCATTTAAGTCTTCCCCTTTTTTTCTCAATGATATGCCATTGCCCTTGTAGGAGTTGCAATCCTTCTTTGGACAGTGAGTCTGCTACCATGTACCTGTCCATGTATACATGAGAGATAACCATAGTATCAAAAGTGTCCAAAAGCTTGTAAATTTCCTCCTGAATAGGACTTAGCAAAATACTGTGACAGTTTTGGTGTTTTCTTATCCAATTTATTACATTCATAGAGTCCCCAAAATTTTGTGAATGATGTATGCCTTTTTCTCTGGCAAAAATAAGTAGAAGCTTCATGGGCATAAGTTCAAAAAAATTGTTTGACCCCCTTCCCAGTCCCATTTTTAGAAGGAAACTATGGTTTTCAAAGAAGTGTAGAACAACTCCTCCTCCACAAACAAAGTTCTGAGCAGCTCCATCAAAGTAAGCCCGGGGTTTTGAAGTATCTATTTTCTCTTGTTTTCTTGCCCTTATTTTTGGTGAAGTTTTGGTGTGGGGGAAATGGGCAAGTATTGAGAGACTTCGTGCGGCTATTAGTTCTGGGATTGTGGCCTTTTCCTTGAAGATTTTTGAGTTTCTTGCTAGCCAGATTCCCTAGCTTAATAGAAGAGGGAGTGCCTTGATCTCTATATTTCCTGGGGTATCTGTCCAATTTTTCCAAGCTATTTCCATATAATCCCTAGCCCAAATGCAATTTTGTCTAAGGCTTACTGATGTTTTAGACCATACTTTTATTGTGAAGGGACAGGTGATGAGAAGATGTGATATAAATTCCAACACTACCTCTTGGGAGACCACTTTAATTTTTTCATGGACCACTCATCTCTTAAATGTTTGGTGAACAAGCCAATACTAGAAGGTAGGATCTACATATAGTTTTTTCTAGTATAGGAGTTCGATTTTGAAGTCACAGTGAAACCAGGAAGAACAAACATCAAACCATATCATTTGTCTAGGACGAAAACAAGGGAATTCAAATGATTGTTGAAGGATCAACTTCAAAAATCTAAATTGTTTAGGGTTGAAGTAGTACCAAATTATGTAGAAGACATGATCATTTTTCTCACTATATGGGTTACACCATAGAGGTAATCAACAACATAGAAGAAACAACTGGTTGCTTGAGCAATTGACTATCAATTGATTACAAGACAACTATACAAGTTGAGGGTATATGGCATCCTTGGACAATGTGTAATGGATCATAAAAGAAAATGAATTCTATGGGAAATCCATGATGGAGTAGCATGAGGTCACTACAGTGGAAAGGCCACAACTCGCAAGGTATTACATGCATTATTGTGTTCGTTGACTGTGTTCAAAGACACCAAAGAATATTCCCAGTCTTGTGACATTTTCCATAGTATTGGATGACCATCTAGAAGGGATGAAATGTCACTACACTTGATGGTTGTGCTACAACCATTCCATAAAATTAGAATGGATTTTATCGAGCCCATTAATCTACTAGCAAGACATTTAGGTTCTTGATACATTATCACTACTACAAACTACCTGACTAGATGGGTAGAGGCAACACCAACTTGGTAGTGTAGCATGAATACAACCACTAGATTTCTCTTTGGGAACATCATTGCCAGGTTTGGGTGCATATAGAGCCTAACAATTGATTAGGGAAAGAACTTCATGAGCCGAACTATCCAGACTTTGACTTGGTAGTTCATGTTGTAGCACCACACTAGCATCCCTTATCATCTGCAAGCCAATGATATTATAGAAGAATTCAACAAGACACTGGAAGAAGGATCGGCGAAGGTTTTTACTATTAACAAAGATGATTGGGATGAGAGGATACATGTAGTACTTTGGTCATATTGAACGACGACCAAGAACCTCAAAAAACATACCCCTTTCAATCTGGCCTACAAAAGAGAAGCAGTGGTACCTAAACAATTCTTGGTTTCAAGTTTGTTCATTACATAAACCACCAAGATGACAGAAGAAGAATTTGTATAAAGTTGGCTTACAGAGCTCATGGAATTAGAAGAAGAAAAATTCTTGGTATGGTATCATCAGGAGGTCAAGAAGTCATGACAAAAATCATGGCATGATTTCCATATAAGATCCAAGAGTTTTAGAAAGGGTGATTTGGTATTACTCTATGACAACAAGTATCACAAGCACCGCGATAAGCTAAGAATGCATTGGTTAGGTCCATTTGTGGTTGCGACAATTCAAGATTCAAGAGAAATGGGATTATCACAATTGGATGGACCACTTTGGGAGGGATGGGTGAATGGTGCCCAAATGAAACCCTTCACCTCTCCTCAACACTAGGTTTTAATTCCCTTGGACAATGAACTTGTACTATAGTGTAGGTTTTGTTAAAGTCAATTAGGCTCAATCCTTTGAATGAGCTAGTAGTCTAGGTTGCATCAATGAATTAAACTTAATCATGTGGTTAAGGAGTTTTATTTGAAGTAAGTAAGATCAAGTCAACTTTGCAAGTCTGGTCATCGGTTATGTCTATACTTTTCTTTGAACGTTTTTAGAATAGGCACCACCTTTGTGGTCGAAGGGGGTGAAGCTTTCTTGTTTTTCAAGTTTTAGGGTTGCACCAAGTTAGAATCTTTTAGTTGTGTCATTGTACAACCACACCGAAGTCAATTCATGTCATAAGTTGTGGGTCCGCCAATGAAATCCATATGCATTTAATATTAACACTAAGTCATAACTATTTATATGATGACTATAGGGGTTAACCAAATAAGTTGTAGGGGTCATGTTGACAATCAAGTGGGCTACGTTGAGCCATCATTTGGAATTACTTAGTGCCATCAATTCTTCCAACAATGGAAATAATATGAAAATAAAGGCCACACGATCCAATTATTGTTTCATGTTTTTGGAAAGATTTGGTCACTTTTCACTTTTATGAAGGATCTACCCAGGTTTCAAATTGATGGCTACTAAATCCATGGGATTCATTGTCCATTATATTTAAACCAACTCAGTTGGCTCCCTAAGTTACCGAGCATAGTGTATGAAGAAGACAAGGACCTAAAGACTGAGATGAATCACATGTAACAAATGGAGGACAAATAAAAATGATTCAAGATATTATTGATGGATTGCAAAGTCTAGTATACAAGAGATGAGATCTTGACATAGAAGATATTGGCAAGCCAAGTGTGAGATTGAGACCAAAGAGGAAAGAGGTCATTCTGGGTGAGCCAATGGATTCTCAAGTTTTTTAGGGGGGTGTTTTATAGGGAAATATTGAATAGACACCGATTGTAGACTATGACTTCACCAATCTTGAATAGTTTGCAAACTTGCAGCTATAAATTTATGCATTTTGGTAGAAAAATGCTTTAAGGAGTTGGATAACTTAAGTGGTTCAAGAGACGATTTTGGAGATGGCCCTTGAGTTGGGCCCCTTGTTTGGAAAGGAAGGCCATATGCTAGGAAAAGAAGTAGCATACGCATAATCTAGTAAGGTCGATGGGAGTTAACTTGCGGGTGAGCCAATGAGTGTGATCAAGGCATATTAGGCTTCTCATTTTGAATTTTGAGGACAATCATGTTGTAACAGCTAGGGGGTGGAGTGGTGCATTTTTGGATAATCGATGAATCAAATTGTGGGCCGAAGACAGAGTGTTGGAAGATGGAGGCGATGAATAAAGGCACAAGACCTACAACTGTGGGGGAAAATTAGAGGATTTTTGGATAGTACATTAGAATAATTACGAGCCTCCTATATCATAATAGTTATGAGTTTCCTATATCAGAATAGTTATGAGCCACCCAAATCATTATAGTTATGCACCACCCCGATCAAAATAGTTATGCGATGATGAAGTTAACTATTTGGAGATGGCATAGTTAGAGTGGCAGTTGGTGATAGAGATGGATGGTGATATAAGCTAGAAAGATAGAGAGTTGTGGCACATGTTTAGTTGATGTTTGAATGTTCAATTGTGATATTTTTTGCGATTGTTGTTGTTTAGTTTAAGGAGAGATATCTACTCTATACCATGCTTCACATGAGTCCTACTCTACTTGTTATTTGAGAATGTATTGGATTGCGTTCTAGATATTAATGGAATGAGGCCCCTATTCAAAAATATTGTTGTATTCCTTTTGTATGGCAATGACATGTTTCACTTTTTTGTTGCGATTGTGCTAACTGATGAATTGTATTTGATCTAGATGTATATGTTCTAGAGATGATGATGTTTCTTACTTACTCCAAGCTATTGGATGTGCTAAAGCAGATGATGTTAGTGATGATAATGGCTTGTTGGTTCTTTAATATATTGGAATGAGTTGCATCCTGATGAACAATAAATTGTGTGGTAGCTAAGAAAACCATGTCTGATAAAGTGAAGTTCAGTTGTGATAGTCATGTTGTGTGAGCTCCATATAATCATTAGTTTTGGCACAATGCTTTGGTTGAGACCTTCCCAATTTGGGTATTGAATATGCTAGCTCTTAGACCACAACAAACACCCTTTGTTGGAAATCTACACAGATCTTGGTTTGAGATTCAACCAACAAATTTTATAAGTTTATATCAATTCATGCTTATTTTTATGTGGATATTTCTAGCTATTAAGTAAATAAATTTTACATACATATAGGTTAAAAAAGTTACTCAACAAGGGAAATGTAAGTGTCCACTTCATCCATTTAAGTAGAATTGAATTCCTCCCAATAATAATAAATCTACTTCATTGATTTAAGTACAACATAATTCCTCCCAATAATAATCACAAAAAAGATTCTTTAACAATATTGCTTTTTGTTTTGTCCTCTTTGATTCTAGGTTCCTTATGACATGGATAAACAGCCAAGAAAGTTAGTTGGGCATCTCAATATTGCATTCAATTTTCTTATTTTCGATTTTGGGCTTCTTATGGTGTGGATAAAAAGAAAAGAGAGGAAAACATTTTATTGGGTTTCTAACTACCTCCGAACATAAACACAGAGTGTAATAGAGAATATGTAGTAGCCAAATTTCATTTTGGTAGCCTCTAAAATTAGGATCTCACTTCCTTTGAACATAAACATTGAGTGCAATGGCTATGTAGTGTTCGGATTCATTTTGGTATCCTCCAATCAACATAATTACTTTAGGTATAATTTTTGTTACCATAGTCACAATTCATTCTCCATACTGAGAACCATGGTGCAATTCTTTTTAAGTTTAAATGGCTATACAAAATAGATAAAAAGCTATGCAGTTTTGTTGTCCACTATGATATATACTTGTGTAGGTCCATCTTAACTCCAGATTTATAAAGCGTCAAGAGGGATCAAATTTGTAGAGGTGCAAACCATTCTTAAGTTTTGCTCCTTCAAAAAGGTTTTCACCTCCACATATTTGATCCCTCTTGACACTTGATAGAGTTGGAGCTAAGATGGATCTACATTGGTATTAAATACCCAAGATGACATAGTTTCCTTAGCTCACTCTCATTATGTTTTATTTTTATTTTTTGGAAAGTAGCAAGTTGAAGGATGAAATTTCGTGTCAATGTCCTCATGTCCATGTGGACAAATGGGGCCTAGATAAAGTTCAATTTCAAGCTCATTTTTTCACTTTATAAAGAGACCTATAAGGCTAGATGTCAGACATGAAGTTGGCCATGGGCACGAATCTTGTCAAAGAGCGATCTCATTTACAACTCAAGGAAATAAGGACTTTGGTGAAGTAAGAATTATAGAATACTAAGGAATGACTCTAGAAGCCCATGAACATGCTATCCATTTAGCCATGACAATATGTGGCCATGACAAATCTCCTATGTTAGAGTTGGCCACTATTGGACCACTTACACTAGATCTATAACCCTTTCGAGCCATTGCAATTTAATCTCTCTTGCATTGTCAAGTATTTGTATATATGTGCACCATGTTATAAATACAATTCACTCTCTTTTTTCTCCACAAAATATATAATGATATTTTTTTTCCTTATTATTATTATTTTTTAACTGGAATAAAAGTATATATTCATTAA